>CATOUR010000867.1:15000-46115 GCA_951848785.1 Callosobruchus maculatus | reverse complement strand
AATTTTTAAACCACTAATGATGTGTTTATATGAAACTTTGAAAATTGTCTAGTAAGCAAGTTCTCAAATAAATTAAGAAAATAAAAAAATATATCAATAAATGAAGATACAATTAGTAGAATTGGGTACTCTGTGAGATAAACTCACCTATGCACAATTACAAAACAAACCACAACACCTCTTAACTGTACCTGATACAACTTTGTACTGTTTTGAGTGCTTTTTCGACAAGAAGGGCCGTACTTTCAAGTTGGTATTAGCCCCAAACATTATATGCGATTTTGGACCTTATTTCAATCTGGCAAATATCTTGAAATAAAACAATACGCCCAATTTCTTGTGAAGCTCGGACAACGTCGGTCGTGTAGTGATTTATTACCAGAGCTTTCCTTTACATACTGGCCTTTATGGAGTCACTTTTACGATGCATTTTAAACTAAACTGTAGGATAATATTATTTTTCGATTTATAAAATTTTCTCACCCTGACAATAATTTGCTTAGTATAACCATCAGAGCTTAAATATTCGATCTTTCAATTATTTTTAACTTCAGGGAACAAATGAAAGTCAAGCTTGAGAGAGTAGTAATTTCCACCCCTAATACGTCAATTTTTTATTGACAAATCACAAATAAAATCTTGATAAATTTTGCCTTTAAGGCTCCTCGAAGTACATTAGAATAGTGCTTCCCAGTTACAGAATGTGCCTTAGGTAAAATGTGATCGCAAATTATTCAACATTTATCAAAAGAAAATTGCTCAAGTGACTTGAATTACTACTTCCCACACATTATCGGTGTCAACAAAATACTTGGAAATCCTCTATCACTTACCATGCTCATCAAAAAAAGTAGATAATAATCAGAAATCCCTGAAGTAACTCAAAAACAACGTTTAATGGGTGCAGTGTCACAATTTCATTACAGTCAAGTTCAAAGTTTTCAAGTTACACGTCATAGGATTATAATACTCGTATGTATGTATCAAATTATTTCATGTGTACAGGTTGAGTTTTTAGTACCGACTCGGTTGAAACTCCACTACTTTAGAAGATAGCGAAAAAAGTTGTATATAAAAGTTGTAGCCATGGATATGCTCCTTGCTC
The DNA here is from genome assembly GCA_951848785.1 of Callosobruchus maculatus. Classification (NCBI taxonomy): domain Eukaryota; kingdom Metazoa; phylum Arthropoda; class Insecta; order Coleoptera; family Chrysomelidae; genus Callosobruchus; species Callosobruchus maculatus. Next base: position 45,010 of record CATOUR010000867.1, on the reverse strand, counting down.
AGAAAATATTTAGATTTATACAGGGTGATCCATAACTGCGTGGTGATGCAAACATGCATTTTTTAAATGAGACACGCTACATATTATTCCATATTTAAACTCTGCTAATGATTTCCGTTCTTCCATTGTAGGGTATTGTTACATTATACAGGGTATTTTAAAGGTTATGACCATTTTTATATCCAAATCGCGGTCAAATGAACGTACTGTATATCAAAAAATAATGAATCAAAAATTATCTTTTTCACATGAAAAGATTAAAAATATCCTCTAGTTTTAAAATCGGTTATAAAAAAGCCTGTGACGCATATTCGTATACAGGGTGATATAGAATGCGAAATCCAGATTTTCTCTTTTTTTTAAATGCAACCCCCAATATTTTACTATCCAAAAGAATTGCTTTTAATATGCTCTTTCATCTTTGTATAGCACTTGTTGTACCTACGTTCATCAGCTTCCGAGATGTTTAGATTTTTCGGTAAATTTAAAATATAGCTTCTATATGTGTACTGAAATTTATATTAATATTTTCTGAGCAAGGTGCACATCCGTGGCTACAACTTTTATATACAACTTTTTTCGCTATCTTCTACAGTAGTGGAGTTATCGACCGAGCCGGTACTGAAAACTCACCCTGTATATATATAAAATCGAGTACAAAATACAAGGCCAACAATCGGGTATGTCTAAAAAGCACACGATATCACAAAAATGTTTTTTTCAGCGCAACGTAGAGTATTTGATGAATACAACAAATTTTTGAGTTTCCAATCCCCCACCATCTCAATAACACCCCTCCCAAAAACAAATGGAAAATGACCAAGAATACCTGAAACACCTAAAAACTAAGTTTGGAGGGGTCTTGATAATTTTTTGGTTTTTGCCAATTTCTCCGCCGCCAATATACCAAGTTTTAAACTTATAGCAGCATTACCTAATACGATCACACACCATATCGCTACCCAAATTTCATCATACTCCAAGCAGCGGTTACTGAGATTACGCGGCTAGAATAACGTTAATAAACAAATAGACGAGCGACAGACAGACCGAAGTAATATAAGTGACATGGATTTTCGTTATCTAGGTATCGTAAAATGCTCAAAGAGCGTATTATGTCAAATTCGAAAATTTCGCGATCAGAATCCCCTCACCTATCACTGTCGGAAGTAAAAGGCCATCAACATCCAGAAAGTTAATACACAAGTGATGTTCCATCTTGACTAGCACCATATTGCCTTTTTAGTATTTTGTTGCAGTTCTGTACAGTGTAAGTCATATTTCTGCATATTATAACACTACACGATTCATTAAACCAAAATCGAAACCTTATCGTCTAATGAGATTTTACCCTACATTTCTGACATGTGGTGTTTCTCAGAACAACTCATTATAAGCGTCAGATAATTAGTTCAAATTAGTCAGTTGTCAATTGCAACTGCCATATTTGGAGGTATGTAGTTGTAATGCAGATTATATTGGTAGAAGGTTCTTGGGGCAATAAGGTTATTTTCCAAATGCGTACAGGTAGTAACAACTTGAACGGTCGTAATTACATAAATTTACTTTTTATTTATCTGATGGCATATCATTATGAAAACGTTATGTCGCTCAATTTTGATGACATAATGAAGCTCATTATGGTACTTAGTGCCATAATGTATTCATTATGGTCCGATTTTATTATCATGCATATTCTAACAAAGGCTTTAACAAAGCTTTTCTATTGGATGTTGTTTAGCAAAAGCTTTCTATTGGGTATTGAGGGCTATGTTAGTAAGTATCATCCAATAGTATCTTATCAATGCTGAAAACAAAACGTCAAAACTCGATGACACTTTTATCAATAATATTTTATAATTCATGGATCAAAATCATAGCAGAAAGTCAGAACAAAGCGATTGACTTGCAAATTAATGCCAGATTTTTAATGTTTACCTTATTATAATTACTAATTGAAATTGCAGCCAGATTGGTTATAGACACATACATACTTTTATGAAGAAACTGCAATCTATATATTGCGCACACTTGGGATACAGATTGGTCAACATAACAGTTAAATCGTGTGTTTAGGTTTGTGAAATGCAACAAAATGTTATTTTAACCCCCTTTTTGCTATAATACAAAGATATATTGCAAGTATTTATAATTATTGTCGATAGTAAATTATTGTTTTATCAAAATAATGCAGTAATTTGAATTCCTTGTCATCATTATCATTTGATAGAACAGCAATCCAGTGATCAAATTTACTGCTTTTGTGGAATCTCATTGGTTGAGATTAGCAATTGCTAAACTATTTGTTAAACAAGAATATGCAAGTTTTTGCCCATTTAGGATGGAAAATCAGACTTGAAAAGACCCTAGATGGTTCGTAATGGTCGATTGTATATAAACCATGTCATTTTTCACCCTTTTGACGTAAATTTCAAGAGAAATCAATCGTTTTCACAGAACTTGAACACTGATGGATGCATGTTGCGCCCTCTGATAGGTCAAAGCCTTTATTAAAATGCCTGTGTTGATAAAATCGGGCCTAAGTGCGACAATTAAATTCTATATGAAAAATATTTGTTGTCACAATGTGTTACAGCAGTACTCTGTTCTTAGCTCAAAACGTTCTTTCGAGCTGAAATGAATTTGGTCTTACTAGATGCGTTTGGAAAAATAGGGTTGTGTTCCGCTTACCAATTAAAAAAATGTACGAAAACGGTTCGCGTTCCCGTCCGTTATCGGAAAATAGCAACGAGACTCGAGTTAATATGTACAAAGTGTATAAAGTAAACACAGTAACTTAGGATCGTATACATAATCGATACTTAAGGCCCCCTAATACTTGAGGGTCCCTTAAGTGAGGTTCTGTGTTCCAAAACCTTACTTGGGGGTCCCTTACGTAAGGCTCCTTGGAATAATACTCAAGTAACGAAATGACAACATGACATATCAACATGACATTTCGTTGCAGTCAAAGCGATTTTACAGGTTAATTTTAGAGTACGGTGTCACTTTCTGAAACGTCCGGAAAAGTATTCGACACGAAACAAAAAGAGGAAACAGAAAACATCAAAATGCTTAGGCATATACATAACAAATTGACTTATATTTGAAATATGATAATATGACAACGTCGCCAAATGAATCCCACCATATCGTAGATGTTGTCTAGGAAACAGATACACAAGGAAAGCCACACTTGAGGATCACTCAAGTATCACTTGAGTGTTAAGTAAGGGAACCTTGAGTATTATTCAAAGGACGGCTATGAATACGGCCCTAAACTAGCTGTATTGTGAGGTTAGGTTATATGAAGTCAAAACAGATGTGTCTGGTGGGCGCAGGTCGCAGTATGCTTTTTGATCACAGAACTCAAAACTTATGGTATGTCTGTCTGTAGGTCTATTGGCGTTTTTAAATCATCGTAGTCTCAGTAACCGCTGCATGGATTGTAATAAAATTTTAAGTAGCGACATTTTGTAGGATCGTAGTACGTAATGCTGCTATAGTTTTGGAAATCGGTGCATGGGCGGCGGAGTAATAGGCAAAAAGAAAATTATTTCTAATATTCCTCAAACTTCGTTTTAGACGTTTTAGGGGTTCCTGATCATTTTCAACTTTTTTTTGGGTAGGGGTGAAATTGGAGTGGTTAGAGGGTGGGGGTTGTAAAACTGAAAAATTTGTTGTATTCATAACAAACTGTCCATTGATCTGTGAAGGAAAGACATAGCGGAATAGTACACTTTTTTAGATCCATCCGAACATTGCCTTGCCTATTACACAGAAACCAAGTATTGCTAACGTGGCGAGGATGGAAAACGTGTATGGTTTTTAGAAATCGTGTCAGTGGAGGCGCAGTAATACTCAAAACTGTAACTACTCTAACAGCTGTCTAAGATCTAGTGGCATATACTTTTTTAGGTCCATCCGGACATTGCCTTGCGTATTACAGAAGCCAAACGACTTAGAATTTTCTGATCCATACAAACAAGTATTGCTTTAGATCGTCCTGTATTGCGTAACGTGGAATTTATTTAAACGAAATTTCGACAGAGTATTATCACCGTGGCGAGGATGGAAATTGCGTATGGTTTTTAGAAATCGTATCAGTGGTGTGTAATAAAAAAAACGGGAAATATAAAAACAGCTCAAACTTCGTTTTTAGGCGCTCTGGGGGTTATTTTGGTTGTTTCTTTTCGTCCAGTTGAAGCTTGTAGAATAAAAACTGTGTCGTTCTAGTTCCTCCGAAGACAGATGCAAGAAACTATTTATGAACATTTTTGTGTTGGAAAATTCGTTGCGGGCGGGCGATGATAGGTTCCAAGGGGATCTCAGAATATAGTTTCATGAAATTGGAAAATAATAATATGGTGTCAATATTATTATTATGTGTGGGAAGTACTGAGTCAATCAATTTGACTTTTTACTTTACTTCAATTTACGCTTTTGAAAAAATCTGCTCTGTGATACTAGCCAATTTATATTGTTCAAGAGTTTGAACCGAACATTGTTAAAGGAATAATCTAATCTAAAGCAGGCTTTGCTCCTGTTACGTCGTTTTACTGTCACTTCGCATGTCGTAGAACCTCGCAACACTGTAGATATGCATCAGCAACTGCAGCAATAATCCAGAAGCTAATTTTTCAGAATTTTTTCCAACTGCAGCGTGTCTTTTCTTGTCTTACACGACTTGAGCGGATCCACGAATGATAAGCCTCGGAACTAATGGACGCGAACATCCTCAGCTTGCCGACCCCGTGACAGACATACAACGCGATCGGGCGCTGATAACTGTGGATTTCTATTTGAGCAGTCACCTGCTCGGCGAGATTTAAGGCATATTTTTCTAAATCCCCTTTTGCCACGGGCATAAATAACTGGAGAAGAGTTAAAATTGTCACCGCGGATCGGCTTCCAGGCTGTTTTTTCATGTCAGGGGCGGCTGGGCAGGCCTGTGATAGGTGTTGCTCGTCACTCGAAGAGGTAACAGACGTTGGAACAACTAGAGTGGCATGAGATCAATCATGGCCGACTCTACACTAGGCCGGAGCCTTAGATGTGGCAACGTGGCTTAGCTGTCAAATAGTGGCCCTATAGTTTCAGAATAATTATTACATTTTATATGTATTAGAGTTCATCTCGGTTAATAAATTAAGAAAAATACTTTTTAGAACTACTACTACTAATACCACTTACATCTGATGTCTGCTTCATCATAGTCAGACACTACAAAATAAAAATAAACGCAACCTGTTTCCTGCCGCCACTTCTATTTCCACTTGAATGAACACTCAATTTACTTGAGCTAGAAAAATTCACTATTAGGTCACTGTGCAGCCATTCTTGCTGACGATTTCCCTTTCACTATCAAATGCTTTCGTAGGTATGCCCCAGGCCATGCCCAGATGAGTTCTATTAACTGTATTTTTCTGTGATATTTGGGAGGTCCAGAAAACATTATAGGTACCACATTGTGCTTTAAAATAGGTCTTATCCTTTGAAATGTTTGTCAATTATTGTCTTTATCCTTATAAATATAACCAGCCCTTCCGAGGAATACCTTACACCCACTTCTGTTTATGTCCCTTATCGGACGCACAATTGCTAGTGCAACCTGGTACTACACACTTTGCGGGCATCTTTTTATCTTTATAGTTTCATTTGTGCAGCTAAATAAGTAGAAACCCATTCAAAATCACCTTGCAACGTTCTTTTTAATCTGGAATAAGGTTATGTTGGGCCATGGTTTGGTAGTCCTCTACTCATGCCTCTACTGGGCTGCAACCTGGTCCTACACGCTTTGCAGGCATCTTTTTATCTTTATAGTTTCGTTTGTGCAGGTAAATAAGTAGAAACCCATTAAAAATCACCTTGCAACGTCCTTTTTAATCTGGAATAAGGTGATGTTGGGCCATGGTTTGGTAGTCCTCTACTGGGCTGCAACCTGGTACTACACGCTTTGCAGGCATCTTGTTATCTTTATAGTTTCGTTTGTGCAGGTAAGTAATTAGAAACAAATTAATAATCATCTTCAAACCATATTTTCTGCACCTGGATGAATACACATGACATAACAACAAATGAAAACGCGGCCTGATCTCCAACGTTGCCATATTTCAATGCTCCGGCCTAGTGAATAGAGACGGCCATAGATCAATGGGTATGCAGCACAGCGGAAGCACAGCACATGTCTGGATAGATTTTTTTGCTTCTTTATTGAAAGTCTTAACTGAACAACAATCAGAAAACCTAAGACAAGTTTGTGTTGTGTCCAAAACTATTATTCTTAAAATCAGTAAATAACACATAGTGGAGTAATTTAGAAAAAAAGGAAAAAGCGAATGAAAAAATATGCCATGCCATGCCATCTACTTACTTGCTCAAATAAGAGAACTGAGTGAGTCATAATTAGCAATAAAGTAGTTTTTTGAGTTTTCTTCCTGAAAAGAGACAGTGTGTGTGTAGATCGTCTGGGACATAGATGTATATTTTAGTTACATTATAAAATATAGATTTGTAGCATACAGTTGTACTCACATACTGACATGTACATAGTTTGGTAATAGTGTTTCTTGTTCAACATTCGTGATCCATTTTTTGTAAATCTGTTATAATAAGAACTACTTTCAAAACGGTATTCAAAATAGCTTTCGTTTTGAATAAATTTCTCACATCCTGACGATTCTGCATTTTAAATATTATTCTTAGAATACAGTATTGACAGGAACTACATGTTTTTTGGATTTAGATTCAACTAAACTGCAGCTGTATACATACAACCATTAGTAATCTTATGTTAAGGATATTTCGCAAGGTGTAAAGCATATGTCATACAGCAACCGGAAAAGGATGTGTATTATCTCCGATGTTATTTAACATTTACTCTGAATTTGTGATGAGTTATAGTCTAATTTAATATGTTAAAAAACATGTCGCGAGTGGGTTGGCTAAAAAATTTCAGTCCAGTATATGATTAATTATATATTGAAAAATTAATTTTTTTTAAACATTTCACGGGTTTGGTTAATAGACAAATCACATACCAATCGAAAGTATGAAGCCCATAGAATATGCAAACGTTAGGTTGGCTACGTTTTTCCCGTCCCAAGTATAGGGTAGGCAGGTATAAACAGGTACCTACATCAGTAATAGTAATTTGCACCGGTGTGGTTAATGCATGAAATGCATATCAATATAAAGAGAATTTTATTGCCAACACGTCGATATAGGGTTGTCTGCAAAAAATCAGTCTGGAATTCCGGTTGTCGAATTTTAACTACAACAAAACCAAAGTTATGATCGTAGATAGAGAGCACGATAGTCCTCGAGAAATAAAATCAGTAGGCCGTTGTGAAGTAGTTCAAAGTTTTGTGTACCTCGGTTCTTTGATCGACTTCGAGTTCGGGTACCTGTAAAAATGAGATTCGATGGCGCATACAACAGGCACGTATGGCCATGACAAAGCTTGCTAAAATATGGCATGACCGTAACATCACTAAAGCTACCAAAATGTCGCTGGTTCAGTCTCTTGTGTTCTCCATATTTTTGTATGCCTCAGAAACTTGGACTGTTAAAAAGGCAGACCGAGCTGGCATAGATGGTTTTGAAATGTGGGCGTGGAGGAGAATGCTGAGAGTTCCTTATACCGCCTATCGAACTAACGTTTGGATGAGCTCAGTAATCCAATGAGATTATCTTCCATTGCGTCGACGAGAATGGTTAGATTCTTCGGGCATATTCACAGAAGCGATAATATGGAGAAACTTGTAGTTCAGAGTCGCTTCCCAAGTGGGCGGCACCGTGGCCGTTCCCCTACACACTGGGTGGATACGACGAAACAGTTGCTGGATATGAGCATCAAGAGCGTCACTGAACTGACAGTAAATCGCGAATGATCGCGAGCTACAGTGTTCAAAACTATCGATAGTATTCATGTCAGAAATACTTCAGCACCGACTTATTTTACGAGTTCACAACATCTCTGTTAAGACATTGTGACTATGATGATGAAAACATAAGTTAAGCTTTTCAGTTTATTTGTTAATGTATTAATTTGAAGTGACTGTTTAAGATATCGACAATCTCACCAAGGTATATTATTGATTCTACTTTTTCTATTACTTTCCTAATTAGGCAAGCGTTTTGTTTGAATATTCATGGCAAAACTTGTTTCCAATCAAGAATAAGTTATGATGATAAAAGAATATGTTTGTTAGGATTGGTACAAGAAATATTTTTTCCTTTCAAATAAACTTATTAGGGTTCTATATCAGTCTCAGGCACTAACAACAACGAGGGAAGGTCACATTTGGACTTTTGTGCTTGCTTTTTCTGTTAAAACTTCCTTCCTTCCTGTGTCGAAGTTCTCAAAAAGAAGGAATGCAGGAGGAATCTGGTTCGCGGAGTAAGGACCTCATCCTGGTAAGGATGAGCTCGCAGAGCCTCTCTAGTGTTCCTCTTTCGGACGGTATTTGGTGTTGTTATCTAGGAGAGCTCACTCGAACATCTTCCGTGACAGAATCTGTAAAACAGGGACAGGTCAGCCACCCTTCTTCGATGTTCCAGGCTGTGGAGGTCCTTTGTGAGGTTAGGCGTATCGATTGGTCTAATTTTTCTCTTCTGGGTAGTGTCCAGAAGCTTTACGGAGTGCTTTGGAGCGCGTACCCAACAATGGAAATAATACTTTAGGGACGGTCGGATCTGTGCATTGTAGAGCAGCAGTAATTGCTCTGGTGTGTACAGCTTCCTACAGTGCCAGCGGAACGAAACACCAAGCTTCTGGAATTCCGTTTTAGTAATACTGACAACATTGTCGTGCCGAGACACGTTATTGTTGATGTTGGTCCCCAAAAGTTTGACGGAAGGTGACGAGACTATGGGGTGACCCTCCATTTCCACACTTGGTAAGCCAACGTGAGACTTATTTGTAAGTGTGGTAAATGTTTTGGAATCTACGTTGATCTGTGAGACATGCTGCTGTCACCGACGTACCGTCTTATGGGATGATTGTGGCTTGACTGGTTCTATGCACGATATTAATGTACTGACGTCTCCTAAGCTGTAGATTGGATTGGATATTATTTCCAGTAGCTCGTTGATGTACAGCAGAAACAGTGTAAAGAATAGGACAGATCCCTGTTAGAAACAGATAGTTCACTGACTTAGACAGTCATTTAATAGAATCTAGAATAAAATCCGCGTAACGTCTTTGGTGCATGTAACACGAATCGGCTTATGCCAGCGATAGCAATCGCAAACTGGTGTTTGCAAAACATCTGCTAACACTAATGCGCCCGTAACAAGGTTCACGCCGGATAACAAAAGACGTGAGTGGCTTCAGGAATGCAGTAGTTAATTATGTTTGACTACAGAGATAAGGGCTCTACGGGAACACCTGAGAAATGGGTCGGGGTTGTTTGAAAGGCATAGCAGTCACCCTTTGATGGAACAAGTGTTTACTGATGAGAAATGCTGTCAACTTTGGCTTAGTAAATAAGTATGTACTTTCCCCAGTTATATGCTTTTATACTAATTCTATAAATAAATGTATAGCTGTTTGAGATACAAATTGATGGCGAGTGCATGTGGCTAGTCATTTTCATATTTATTTCAGTTAGCTTGCAAATAATCTCAATCTAAGGATGCCTTCAGTTGCAGATGACGACAGATACCTCCCGATATGTTTTTGAGACCAACTACTGAGGCAGAAATTTATAACATAATCATGTCATTAAAAAGTGCTTCATTGAAAATCTAATGCCTTTTTTATAAAAAAATGCAGTCTATTGGTCGTAGGCTCTTCATTGGTTTAAACCTAAAGAAGCCGAGTCATGCGGCTATTCGAACGATGTTAAAAAAATATTGACACTTCTGTTGACAGTGTAGCATATATACACGGAATATTAGTCAATGAAAAGCGGTGTAGTAAGTTATGGTGTAAGATCCAGTGATCGGAAGACTTAGGGGATTTTAGCTAACTTCATGTTGGTGCTAGGTATACTATCATTATTATTACATAGCAACAAGAGTTGAGCACAGAGTGCTATAAACTCTAACAGCAACAAAAGATAAAGGTAACAAACTAAAAACTAAAAAACCTAATCCTAGCGGCTAACAATGATACAGAGAACAGAAAAATCAGGTATGCACAGAGCACCAATTGTCATATCTGTTTTTAAAAATATTCACAGAAGGATGTAGTGACATCCGCAGGCAGCTGGTTCCATTGATCAAATACCCAGTTACTTAAAAAGTGTTGTCTGGTGGAAGTTTTAAATGGTTCTTTCTTGAGCTTGAAGTTGTGATCTCTCAAGTTGTTTATATTGAGGCGAAATGAACTGGATAGGTCTACACCGAAAAGACCATGCAGAGCTCGGTTGGTAATGATTAAATCACCGCGGGTGCGCCTCTCACCAAAGGGCTGAAGATTGAATATATGTAACCGGTCTTCGTATGCTGGACGTCTCGCGTCATACAGAACTCTGGTGCAACGACGCTGAAGAGACTCAAGAAGGTCACGATCCCTTTGGAGGACTGGATACCGAACAGGACCGACGGCAATGATTGGACGAACATACGTTTTGTAAAGGAAGGAAGCCACAGCAGGGTCACAACCATGAAAAGATTTCTCAAGTATGTGCTCGGACCAGGATAGAGATTTAGACATGAGTACACCTAAATCACAATGGTCAGCTGAACTGGGAAGAGTTTGACCGTCGGTAACATAATCATGCATAGGATTGTTTCGACCCATGTACAACACACACAACATTTCGACGAATTTAAAGGAACCGACCAGTCCTTAGACCAAACAACTAGTATATAATGTGGATAATGTGAGTACTATTGAGCGGGGTATTATATATTTTCGTATCATCGGCATATGATGAACATGTAGATTGTAAAGAACTGGGTAGATCGCTGCTATATAAGAGAAATAAAATAAGGCCCAAAACGAATCCCTGGGTACGCCACTTAGAACTTGTCTTGGAGTCGAGAGGGAATCGGAAACCCTCACCACGAATTCTCTGTTATGAAGAAAAGCCTTCATCCATGAAAGTAGGTTATCTCTAATGCCCAGGTGGTCTAATTTAAAAAGGAGTTTCTCGTGGGGAACCTTGTCAAAAGCTCTCGAAAAGTCAATATAAACATTAAACAACGTCAGTTGGTATTCCATCATCAGAGAGCTTGGTCCAATCGTTCACACAGTTAAGCAGGTTCGCAATGATAGAGCGCCCAGGAAGGAAACCATGCTGATTGCTGTTGAATATATTATTTGATAAAGTGAAGCAGCTTACTCGTAATATCTTTTCAGCTAACTTGGCAACTAAGGGTGTCAGGCCAATGGGACGGTAGTTTTTGGCGTCGTGTTTATCCCCCCTTTTGAAGACGGGAGTAACCACTGTTTGCTTCGAGCATGAAGGGAGATAATGATTGAAAAGATGATGTCAATATAAGGCTTAGAGGGGTCACTAATGACTAACAGCATTTGATTAGGCTGGCTGCCGTGATCCCGTCTCCTCCAGAAGAAGTGGAGATATTTAGACCAGCAGTGCTAATACACATGCCATAAGCGAAATGGGGATTCACTATCCCCGGCGGTGGTTCTTTTGAGTGTGAGCGGGAGTCCAAAAGCGCTAAAACGTAAGTTCAGTTACGTCATTTTAGCAAATCTGCCTTTTTAATGTGTTGTAGCATATACCTTTTCTTATACAAAAACCCAATGGCAGACACCTATTCCGGTTCCTAATGTGTTTTAAAAAATCTCAAAAGTTGAAAGGTTTATGAAAAGTTACGGTATTTTAGCAAGGACGAAAATGATATCTTATTCGCATTCTTATTATAAATGTAGTTTTTTAATGGCAGATACCTAGGTGGGTTCCAACATACTGACAGCGCGAAAAGTTACTTTTAAAACGTGATTTTAGCAAGACTATCCTATTATTATAATGAAGTATGTAAAAAACTCAATGGCAGATACTTATTGTGATTCCTGCGTCGGTACTCCCTAACTTAAGAGATGGAAACATGTTTCTATCACCATGACGACCATGACGATCGGGCAGTTTCGGGTGCTTGTAACGTGTCTACTACGCTGTCACGGCACGCTGTCACGGCACGCTGTCATACTTACGACGCCACCCGATGCCGTAGTACATAGTGCATAGAAACACGTTTCTAAGTTACAGAGTACCGGCGCTGATGTTTTAGAAGCCAGTTTTAAGGCTCATCATTCCATAGGTAAGTAAAAATTTCGTGAAATCAATGATTTTAAATTCGAGGTTATAACTCGAATCTTGTCTAATGCGGCCGCCATCTTTCACCCCCCGAATCGTCTCTGTTCCGTCACCCCGAGCAGTGTACACTGCTAGGCCAATGTATTTTTATGAATAGACTGCAGTCTATTTATCGTCAGTAGTCCCGAGCCATAGTATGCATGCACAGTGAAAGCGGATAGCCTGCTTTGTCCGGCGCCGAACCGCTCGCAGGTAGAAGCAGACAAAGCGGGGAACCTTAAAATAAAATTACTAGATGCATACATAAGGCGCCGGCCGGCGCAAGTTCCCTGCTTTTGTACACACAGTGAAAGCAGTCTGTCTGCATGCGGGGACCTGAAAGCTCCACTGTGTCTGCGCCCATAGGTAGCAAGCACCAACTGTCCCATTGCTGAAAATGTATGTCTAATAGGACAACACGACCCCACTCCAACAACAAACAAGCCAATATTTCATCCGCTAACCGGCGAAACCACACGTCAACACCATCTGTCATCGGCGCGGCGTCTTCCCTTAATCATATCGACGTCACACCTCCTAATTTAGAATTAGAGATGGCTGCCGAGCGCCAGGTCTGCCTATAACTATAAATTACTGTCGTCGGGCCGCTTGCAATTTATAATTAACCAAAACATAACAAATCACACATATGTTATGGCCGTACATCATAGTGGTTGTATGTCTAGTGCCCTGCCCGCATTCTGTCTGCGGTTCATTTACGGGTCCCAGGCGATGTCGTTTCGAATTCCGGTTGCGTGAAATGCGCCCTTTTGCCCTTTGGTTGCATCACTCGGAAGCGATTTCATCTACTAGACCTATTATAGATAATGCCTGGTGTGGAGCGTTTGAAAAGATCTCGAAACGGTTTTAGATTGGTAAAAGCTCCAGCAAAAAATTGTATACAGACTGCCATGATATCCGTTTGATAACGTAAAGTGGCCTAAACTGTGAGAAATCCTCATCTCTATGGGAGTTCCTTATCACCTAGTGTTTCTCATACAGCAACTCTACGAGTCTAATTCGGCTCGCGTAAGAATTGATGGTAACCTGTCTAGTCAAACTGCAACCAGAAAAGGAGTTCGTCAGGGATGTGTATTATCTCCGATATTGTTTAACATTTACTCTGAATTTGTGATGAGACAGGTATTAGACAACTGGAGTGGCGGTGTAACTATTGGCGGAAGCAAAATATCCAACTTAAGATTTGCTGACGATACAACCCTTATTGCAGCTTCTCAGGAAGAACTAGTAGCTCTATTAAACATCTTAGAACAACGTAGTGCAGAGTATGGTCTTGATATTGACTACAATAAGACCAAGGTTATGATCGTAGATAGAGAGCATGATAATTATCGAGAAATAAAGTCAATAGGCCGTTGTGAAGTAGTTCAAAGTTTTATATACCTCGGTTCTTTGATCGATAATTCGGGTAGCTGTGAAAATGAGATTTGACGGCGCATTCAACAGGCACGTATGGCCATGACAAAGCTTACTAAAATATGGCGTGACCATAACATCACTAAAGCTACAAAAAGGTCGCTGGTTCAGTCTCTTGTGTTCTCCATATTTTTGTATGCCTCGGAAACTTGGACTGTTAAAAGGGCAGATCGAGCTCGCATAGACGCTTTTGAAATGTGGACATGGAGGAGAATGCTGAGAGTTCCTTATACCGCCCATCGAACTAACGTCTCCATACTGGATGAGGTCGGTAATCCAAAGAGACTATCGTCCATTGTGTCGACGAGAATGCTTACATTCTTCGGACATATACAGAGAAGCGATAATACGGAGAAACTTGTAGTTCAGGGTCATGCTCCGAGTGGGCGGCGCCGTGGCCGTCCCCCTACACGCTGGGTGGATACGACGAAACAGTTGCTGGATATGAGTGTCAAGAGCGCCACTAAACTGACAACAAATCGCGAACGATGGCGAGCTACAGTGCTTAAAACTATTGATAATATTCGTGTCGGCAATACTCTAGCTCCGACTTAATGCATTTTACGAATTCACAACATGTCTCTTAAGACATTGTGACTATGATGATGATGATATCCCACAACATGTTTTTGCAACTGTCAATTAGGGATTTGAATATCGCCTATATCATTGGCCAATAACGGGCAATATTTTGTGAACACATATAGCAATAAAAAGTAGAACTATCGTTCTATTTGAACAAATTAAGATACATGAAGGTTTTTCTAATTTTCTCGAACACGAATCGACAGATTTTAAAATGTAAGACTTTAAAAGAAAAAACCTCGACATACTGTTAAAAAAAGTTAATCAAAACTCCCTGTTATTTGAAAGGTTTTTGAAAGGTTTAAGTGGCTTGCACTGGAGAGTAGAGGGTACAGGGCGGCAGTGTAATTTTGGTTAAGAAGTTCTCCCCTTTGACGAATCTTTTGACATGTCTCAGCGTTTTTTATTTTAATTAGTAGTTCTCGATAAATCCATCGTGGGAAGTTTACAAATGTATATCCTGTATTCAGGGTGTCCCTCAATTTCATTGACACGTGATATTGTCGTAACGAAAAACGGTTTAAGCAGGAACTGTGTTGTAATTCAGGAGATACCATAGGGTCTATCATACCATTCATTCAAAACATTTTTTTGTACGCCATCACTGGAAACTCACCCTCAACTTTATGTTTCAAAATAGCACCCTATAGGTTTCCCCACATATATGATATCCCTATTTTATTTAAAGTCTTGTACCTTTGATGTTATACGCAAACTTATTTTTGTAGCATAATATAAATAAAATAAAAATTTGGCGCAAAAAACGGAAAAAAAGAAAACTAAGTAGATTTTCAGTTGCCCTGAATCACCTATGAGACTTGCTTTCGAAAACAAATATCTTTTTTATCCTATTTTATTACGAAAATATCACGCCTCAAACATATCGTTGTTTTATTTACATTACGCTTATGAAAAAATGGTTGGTGTATAAAATCAAAGGCACTACAATATTTTAAATAAAATAACGGCGTCATTTATGTAGGAAAACCTTTGGGGCGCTATTTGAAAAAAAAGTTAGGGTGAGTTTTAGGGAATGAAGTACAAAAAAAGTGTTTCGAAATCATGGTATGATTAGTTATCCAGTATCCTTGAAAGGCAATTCAGTTTTCCTTTTTCTGTTTTCCTTACGAAAATATTACGCCTCAAACAAATCCTTATTTTATTTTAATTGTGCTTATGACTTCAGGAAATAAATAAAATAAGGACTGAATGTGTGTAGGAAAAACTATTGAGTGCTATTTGAAAAAAAGTTGGGGGTGTGTTTTAAGGGTTGAAGCACAAAAAAATGTTTTGAAAGCATGGTATGATGGACCCTATAATATTTTCAAAAATTCCACTCGATTTTCCTTTGAACTTTTTTTTGCTACAAGAATATCACGTGTCATGGAAATTCAGGGATACCCTGTATAATTAAGGAATAAAATGAAAATTATGATTTTTTTACTTTGTGAATACTTATATGTTAGCCATAAATTTTACATTATCTATTTATCGTATGGCTATATAGGTAATAATGGAATAAAAGTATGGCTTACCTATATAACACGTAATCTTTTGTTTTTCTTTCCAATCAAATAAATTATTGCATGGTCCGCCCTTTTGGGTGGTCCTTTTATCAGCATGAAACTAAGGATACTCAACATTTTTAATTCGTTAACGATATGGCTACAATCAGAGACCGGAACCTTAAGTGGACACGCCTAGAATAAATGTTCTTATAACTAGAATGCCTCTAGAGTTCTTTAGATCTGTAGTTTTGAATTTGTATCGACTTGCAATCAATGAAAATCGCTTTAGATCAGTAAATATCGTAGCATAAATTACTACTACATATACAGGGTGTCCCAGAAGTCAACGTCAAGCCGCAACGGGATGACAGGATTGGTTGTAACTATCATGAGAAAAGTCAGAAAAAAAATCTATCCCATGTAGTTTGAAAATTATGAGCATTTTAAAAAAACCTAGAAATTTGGTCAAATTATAACAATTTTTTGGTTATTGTGGTTAACTTTTATTATTTTTGTTCATTTAAACTTTGGAACCGTAACCCTAAATAACATGTCTAGAAGCATAGTCAAAAATAATGACACAATTGCCCCAAGTTTTCTAGAATGAACACTATTTATTAAACTATGAATTTAAAATTTTTAAAGTTTGCAGACTTTGAAAGGCCTTCCTTTAAAAAAAATGTACCAAAATGCCTTGGCAAGTGCCACTAAAAGTTGGCGCATTTAACCAGGATTGTAAAATGGTACAATACTTGTTAGTTTCATACTAAAAAAAACGAGTAAAAAAAGGAAAACCTCAAGTAACCCGATTTTTGCTAACCCATTTCACTTAGGTCAGATGTTCTTTATTCGCACAAGCTTCTGGTAGGTTCTTCATTTTACGGCAAAATGATGAGAGAGATGGATAATGGACATATCTGCTATGAGTGAGCTAAACAGATAGTGACGCCAGTTTTAGTAAAGTCAACAAAAATAAGTAAAATTAATAAAATAATGGAAAATTTTGACCTAGTTTAGTTTAGGTTTATTGGAATAAAGGTCACGCAATAAATATTCAAATTGTTTACCATCAGCCCCAATACACGCTCTTCTTAAAAAAGATCTACTTATTAGCCAGGCATATCCTCGAGAGTTCATGTCCTCAGCAGCTTGAGAAATTCGTTTACGCAGCTCGGCTGCGCTCTCAATGGGCTTTGAATAAACTTTTTCTTTGAGAACATCCCGATAACAAAATTCCAGGGGATTTAAATCTGGGGAACGGGCTGGCCACGAGATAGTGCCTGAACGTCCACCTCCACCTCCCGAATATTTTTGGTCAAGGAAACCTCTTACTTGCACTGCGTAATGCGCTGGGCAGCCATCTTGTTGATACCTCATGTGGCGACGATCCGTTAAGCGGTCTACAGACGTTGATGCATGCTGCGATTCAGGTATCGACTTCTACGTTTCATAACGCAAGTAGCAGCGTGTATGGTACTGAATCACGAATTTGGTATCAGTTGCGGCTTGCAGCGATGCAGATTCTGGAATCCTATTATGGATGGTGAGCCATGTCGCCGAGCCGGTGACGCTGATGCAGTGATGCAGGTTTCAACGTGTATAGTATTGCGTCGATACAAAGAAATAAGCCCACTATACCATTCTTGTGTTGCGTGGAATGTGCATGAAATATCAAGTCGATTCAGGCATTGCAACAGGTTTCGATTTGAGTAAGAACTTATGCAACTGATGCAAGTTTTATGAAACCTTGAGTCGGTTGAGGAATCGCAGCTTACACCAACGTCTGTAGGCCGCTTACTTGTAGTTGGTAAATTTTATGGTAAAAAATGTAGGTAATTCGTGCCATTTATGTTCTCAGGCAGCTCAAAAGGCCGTTTAAAATTCCGGTCCACAGGCTTACTTTAGAATGATACTGGGATCCGTCTTCTTGCATCAAATGTGCCTGGCTAATAGGTAGATCTTTCTTAAGAAAATGCAGGACGTGTATTGAGGCTGATGGTACACAATTTGAACTTTTATTGTAATAAAAAATTTTATTTTCCTATCTGACTTCTAATCCAATAAACTTAAACTAAGTTAGGTCAAGATTTTTCATTATTTTATTAATTTTACTTATTTTTGTTGACTTTGCTAAAAGTGGCGTCACTATCTGCCTTGCTCACTCATGGCAAACATGTCCGCTATCCACCTCTCTCATCATTTTGCCGTAAAATTAAGAACCTACCAGAAGCTTGTGCGAAAAAGAACATCTGGCCTGAGTGAAATGGTTTAGTAAAAATCGGCTTACTTGAGGTTTTCCTTTTTTTACTCGTTTTTTTTACTATGAAACTAACAAGTACTGTACCATTTTACAATCTTGGTTAAATGCGCCAACTTTTAATGGCACTTGCCAAGGCACTTTAGTACATTTTTTTTTGAAGGAGGGCCTTTCAAAGTCGGAAAACTTTGAAAATTTTAAATTCGTAGTTTAATAAATAGTCTTCATTCTAGAAAACTTGGGGCAATTGTGTCATTATTTTTGATTGTGCTTCTAGAAATGCTATTTAGGGTTACGGTTCCAAAGCTTAAATGAACAGAAATAATAAAAGTTAACCACAATAACCGAAAAATTGTTATAATTTGACCAAATTTCTAGGTTTTCTTTAAATGCCCATAATTTTCAAACTGCATGGGATAGATTTTTTTCTGATTTTTCTCATGATAGTTACAACCAATCCTGTCACCCCGTTGCGGCTTGACGTTGACTTCTGGGACACCCTGTATATTTGACTCGCCGCCACTGAGTTTCAGTAACCATCATGAGTTGTGTCGTTTGTGGAGTGCTTCCATTAGCACATTTGCGTGTTCTAACAGAAAAATGCATTTATTTGGAGACGTAAAATTGTATCCGCTCCACTATGGGACATACGCACTAAAAGCTTCATGTTTTTTATATTGAGCAAAAGTGAGACCTCCTTTTGAGACTAAGCATACTTTATGGGAGTTATTTTATAAAGCACACTTCTGAGAGATGAAGCTTTTGGAATATTATGTGACAGCCGCTTTTTATGATTAGCAAAAATATCTAATAGGGCCAGAGCCCATGAGGGCAAGTCCCTCGGGATTTTATAGAAGCTGAAAGTTCTTCTATGTGTATCTCCAATACAGGTAAGAGCAATCCCCACTTATGAAGCCTGGGTATAGGGCACTTTCATGATGACGCGGCGTGCTGTCATGATCAGCTGATATTGGGCAAACATGGCTTGTGTACCGTATACCGCCATGTAAAATTGAGGACTTTTATTTGTGTTTTTTACAGTTTCTTTGATATTTTTATCATAATTGTTGTTATGTTGTGTTTTTCAAGGAACTTTTTTGTCAGGTAAGCGCATCTGTCAATTAAAATGATGTAATTTATGAGATAATACTTGATAAAAACTTGAATGCATATTGAAAACGGCAAAGAAAAAATACTTTTATTCGCAAATTATAGTTATCACATTTACCAGGGTGACAGTTGTTATAGTCATACTACATCTTTGCCACTTGATGCTCGAAAGTAATGCATTTCTTTACTTGAAATTTTATTTGTGAAGTAGAAGTAGTGAAGTAGCTCATTGCAGCGGCCAACCTTTGGTGGATTATGTTAAAGTAGCAAATAGCTCCATTCGTAGGTAATAATTGCTAGTTTTATATGTACATATAGGCAAGTTCAAGAAATGGATCAACTAAAACATTAATCTTCTGACATAAACTAAAAGTTGAGTTTCTGGAACAAGAGATATAATTATGTAAATATGCACCAAAACAAATAGGTACATTATATTATGATTATTCACTTCTCTATTAAAATAATTTGTGCACTAATTCAAAATGCTTCCTTTTTGTCATTATAGGTGTGGAAAAAATTCTTCAGCTTCCCAAGTATTCGAGACAGAAGAGGCAGACCGATACCAGGAGGCGAAGAGTGTGATGACTTTCTAGAAAGTAGATCCTGGTATATTCCACATACTGTGTATATTAACAGCACCAATAAATGCTCATGTTATCTATCTATATATTTTTTTAAAAATGGTGGAGAAAAATGAATTATTGATTATTATAGGGTATGCTTTTCACATAATCAGGCCCTGTGATGAAGACTGTAAGCACTGCTCGAAAGAAGAGAAACAACGAGAATTCGACATAAACACATTAAGAATAGAAGAATTTGAATTGGAAGGAACCAAGATTTCACTAGAAACCTTCAAGCAAGCTCAGTCACAAGACGCTGAGCTAGGGTTAGTTATTCATTCGCTATTAAATGGAAACAAGCCTAATCAACAGGAAATAAGTGCTATGAGTCCCATCACTAAAGCCTACCTAGCACAATGGGACTCACTAAAGGTAAGGGGTAACCTCCTGTATCGAATCTGGGAGAATACTGATGGCAGACATGCTAAAGAAAAACTTGTAGTACCAAGGAAATTACGGAAAGCAATTATGGAACAACTACATGATAGTAGCAGTGGGGGTCACTTTGGCATCAGGAAGACCCTGGAAAGAATCAAGGAGAGATTTTACTGGGTTGGCTGTCGCGAAGATGTTGAAAATTACTGTTCCACGTGCGATGTCTGCAACTCAAGAAAAGGTCCAAGTATTCGTCAACGATCACGCATGCAGCAGTACAACGTTGGAGCGCCGTTTGAGAGAATCGCCATAGACATTTTGGGTCCTCCAATCAAGAAGCAGGCACAGTGGCACAGGCTCTTTTAGAACACGTGGTGTCCAGATTCGGAGTTCCTAATGAACTACATTCAGACCAGGGACGAAGCTTTGAATCGGAAGTCTTCATACAGCTGATGAGAAAACTCGGAATTCGGAAGACTAGAACAACTGCTCTTCATCCGCAGTCCGACGGTATGGTGGAACGCTTTAACAAGTCAATCCTGGATTACCTATCAAAATTCATTAACGAACATCAGTCTGATTGGGATACGAAGATTCCTCTGGGAATGTTGGCCTACAGATCAGCGGTGAACGAGTCAACTCGGTTGAGCCCAGCGAAGATAATTTTTGGTCGAGAACTGCGGTTGCCTCTGGACTTAGCTCTTGGTCCACCCCCAGAAACGGAACGCCGTCTTCCATGCGAATGGGTGAGCGAGCTTCAGGAAACGCTCTGGGATATCCACGAGTCTGCTAGAGGAAACATCCAGTCTGCCAGCGACAGAATGAAAGCCAGATACGATCTGAAAGCAAATAGCCCAAAGTTCGTCGAAGGTGATCTGGTATGGTTCTACAATCCACGACGGAGAAGGGGTAGATGTCCGAAGCTACAACGCCATTGGGAGGGACCCTACGTGGTGATGAAGCGCCTCAACGACGTAATCTACAGGATACGTATGGGTAGTGGAAAACCGAAGGTCGTCCATAGCGATCGCCTGTGGCCATACAAGGATCGAAGCGAACTGTTCGTCGAGGACGCCGAACGCTAAGGGGGGAAGAGTGTAACATCCTGTATATTACATTGCTTATTTGGATTTGTTAATGTTTCTTTCACAATGATTAGGTTAGATTTTTTTGATGTGTAAACGTCATCGAATCATCTGGAATTTTCTAGACTGACAGATCGGCATTCTCGAATGTCATCTGGGTGTCTGGAATCTTCTAGATGGTTCGATGAAGTATATAAGGCATCACGAGTAGCGTGCCAGTAGTCAGTTGAGTTCAGTTGTACTTGAGATAAGGTTAAGAGATATTATATCCAGTTGTGAAGTAAAACGGTGAAAGTTACGTCGAGTTTGATTCCCTGGGTGAAGAAAAAGAGGCCGTCGTGACAATATAAATGAATTAAATTTACTGGGACAAGGTAAATAACACTAAAAAACCTACTTATGTTAATTTCAGATGTCGGTTACATTTCTGTAAAATTGTTTTGTTTGTGAAGCAACCTCTACGGGTTGAGAGAGCAGAATGTCCTGCACGGCGTTTTTAGGATACTGTAAAGTACACAGTACATGTTCTTAAAGTGGTGGTAAAATATTGAAGGAACACTAGGGGTGAAAGCTTTTGTATTATATCTATCTATGTATACATAAATATGGTTTGCTAGATTTTTCCAAGGTCATTTATAACAATTTAGAAACTCACGTCACTTGTTGCACGTCCCTCCCCCCCCCCCCCCCCCCCCCGTCAGACACCCCTCAACAATAATGATTTATAATTGTACTTTCTTTATATTATACAAGTTAAATCTTATGCTTTTTCCTCAGTAGCCACACAGTTTCAAGGATTCTCTACTCCTATCAGACGCATTGAAGGTCTGCAACAGGTGCGAGTACAAGGAATATGAGTGAAATAGAGCGTTTATTCGATTGCGGTCGTTTACGGCACATCCGCTGAACTAATTTGCCAAGACAATTCATTAAATAAAATTGGTATGACCTGAATAATACATTTTCAAAACAACATTCAGTAAAGATTTTCTAATAATCGCCCATGGGTCATCACCAGGGTGATGGTTTAGCTTAAACACCGTTGGATTGCGTGTATAACTTCACTCTTGAATAATATTAATTTAGGATTATAAAATTTTATCAGCCTGAAAATACTTATCATGAACCTAGTTTACTGACTCTAGCGCAACCACTTTTTGCTCAAACGAGCAAGCTAAATATTCCCTCTATTTTTCACCTGGGTCTAAAAAAAGGTGGGGAAATCGATGTTGTCACGAAAGTTTACTCGCTATCATCGCCTAATGAATTAAATATTTCTCGGTTTTCCCTCATTTTCGATTAGATACCAAAGTTGTTATCGCTGGTCGTGCTGAAACGCAACCCGCCATTTCTGCCACTCCAGATAAGTTTTATAGCGAAACTTTTTATTCTCACGCGTATTCGCCATGCTAAGTCACAAATGTAGAACTTGAAGCACTCTTTAACAAATACTGGACAAAAGCAAGAAATATTGTTGAATTAAAAGCACAAATTGTTTGTCAAGGTTGGGCTAAAAAACTCATAGTTTAACATGAAAACCCTATTGGTTTGATAGACGTTCATTTTATCATTCAATAGATCTTTCTTAAACAATGAACTGGTAAAAGGTAGTAACAACAGGAAGTGACATATTGAAAAAAACTAGATATGACAAATTCAAATAAACATAATTTTCCTAAAAATCTTAGTTTTTCTGATAAAATTAATGTACTGTGTTATGAATTAAAACCTTCAAGCTGGCGACGAAGCACAGTACATATGCAGAAGTAGGTGGTTTTTAATTCAAAATGATTAGATTTCGTGCAGTTGGTGATACTATTCCGCAAAATCAAAGGTTGTGCGTTTTGATAGCATAGGTATCGATATGCTGACTGCGTGGGCAAAAAGTCTTACTTCACACTTTTCACTTAATAAATACTCATACTGAACTCGATTGTTTCCCTGATATATGTAAGGTATCGTTTATTTTGCACGTTCCCAAAGCATACTCTCCAAAAATACCAAGGATCTAAGTCTAACAAGCATACATCCTTGCCTTTTCAAAGTAGCTGAGAAATGTTTCACCAAATAGTTAAAAAAAATAATGTAAACTCCTATTGTTGTTTCCCTTCTTTTTAGTGTGGCTTTCAGTCATGACATGATTACGCTTCTGCTCTGCTAAAAATTATTGATCACATATTGCATGCAATAGACGAAAACCAACCAACAGCGTTCATTTTATTGAACTACAGCGAAAAAAAAGATATTCGTACTCTATTATCAGTAATACTAAAATATGTAGGCCTTTCAGAAAGCTGTATTGTACTCATGACTAGTTATATGGAAGATAGACAACAGATAGTTAATATTAAATAAATATTCCTTCCCTATTAGTATGTCATGCGGAGTGCATCACGGTTCTTTCTTAGGGCCCAGACTTTTCTGCGTTTATACTTCATAGCTCTTGAGTTGTCTTCATCACTGTCAACTTACTTATATGGTCAAGATGCTCAAATTTATTTTTATTTCCTTTCCGATCAGTCAATTGAGGCATGTAATAAAATCACGGATGATTTGAATAATTCAAGCATAATTTCTGGTGACCATTGTTTAGAGGTAAATCCACACAGAAGTGTTCCGTAATGTCTTCAGGTAGAGGAAAATATAGAAAGAATGTCTCTCAAAATTTTTCTGTTAACATTCACGGAAAAACGCTGCATTTAGTGGAATCGGCGGAAAACCTAGGTGTTGAGTTGAATACTTCCTTGCGATCTAGTGGTCATATAAACAAATCTAAACTTAGGGTTATTTATCCATAAAGAAAAAATCAGTGCAGAAAAACCGAGCATTTATTGTGCGACGGTCTTATTCTATCAAAACGTGAATAATAGAAATCCAAACGATTCAAAACGCATGCGTACGTTTGGTGCTTAGAATACCTAGAAGACAACATGTGTCATCCAGCATACTTGAAATAGGTTAGCTGAAAGTGAGGGAACGACTTTTGATGACGTTTTCCCCATTGTCTAGTTCTAATCCACAAAATAATAGAAAATACGATTCCAGTTCCTCTACACGCAGAATTCATATAAATATATGGCTTAAACACATAGCAGCTCCCCGCCACATAACTGCTACTTTTCAAAGATCATTTACGTATTGTTATTATTACATCTTATTTATACATAAGTACGATAAGTACAAATAAAGGCCACCCTTGAAGGTTACATCTTGTATAAGGATATTAGCTGGTGATGTGTGACATAAAATTTTGACACTTGACTCTCGCACACTCGCTTCTCCAGCTTTACATCTCTTCAACCACTGTCTCCAATGTCGGTGTTACCCTCATCTGCTTGGTTATAATGGCGTCCAAACATTTGGTTTCTGGAGTCTCCCAGGCATTTATAAGTTATACAAACAGTTTCCATAAAATAACAGACATATCTGTATCGTATTTTAAGAAAAAATGTAAATCTTTAATCGGTATCTTCATATACTTTGAAGTATGATGTCCTATCAAACAGTATCTCACTATCACTCACAATCTATTCTTAATCGGCTTTTCTTGTTCTTGTTCGATAGTCTACAGCGCTAATTCTTAGATGCACTGAATTTTGCTATATTCCCCAAGCGATAATGGTTTTCAGATCCTTTGATAGCAAAAAAAACTATGGATTATGCTTGTAGTACTAGAAAGTAGATCATTTATATGAAACAAAAACAGTATCGGAATCAACACCGATCCCTGCGGGATCCAATATTGATATTTTAAAAGGAAGAGAAGATTCCAACAAAACAGAGGTATGCTGACTAACTGCAACTTAATAGGGACGTTGTAGGATGGAATCTTGTTCAGGAGAGCTGTACAGTTAAGCGAATGCCTTAGAGATAGCGAGACGTACGACGTGAGCCCTCGTCAAACAGATGGATGGGTTTTCTCCACACATTTGTGACATAAGCCAGGAATCTGTATTTGTCTTTGATGTCGGAATCCATATTGCCTGTCATTGAGTAAGTGATAAAGTTCAAGGTATTTCTTAAGATCTTGATTGATGCATTTTTCTATAACTTCACTGATAACAATCTACTTATTCTCTTTTGTTTTTCCCTGTTAATCTATGATACTATGGACCTTCTTGCAACACCTTGTACGACTTTACCTGGAGTGTACGTATTTCCAGATTCTTCGTATAAAATCCAAGTTATAAAACGGACAGTATGGCTGCAAACCCACAGGGAAGGGACTTTCCAAAGGCATTACTCTGATTGTAAATTTTACATTCGCCCTGTAGGTGACTGTAGGATTTTTAATGGATGAGTTTTAAAGTTTTAGTAGCTATTCCGATTTTACTAGAGACAGTCTTTTATATCACGGTGCTGACAGGAATTGAATCTACAGCTGAACCGTGAAATAGTCTATTTTATCAGGGGCAGATTAAAAGGAGATTCAAATATTTGGTTCAGTCGTTTGGGATATTATTTTACCCACATGAATGGACGGTCGTTGACATAAACCATAACTAAGATTACTCAATGGTAGCAGAAGCAATTGATGCAATATACCAAGTGGATGTAGTATAACATTTTAGAAGCTTCTGATCAGTTAAATCATTATATCCTATTAATCAGTTTGGATTAAATTAGATTTAGATTAGAATTAGATTTAGTTGTTTGGTATGGACTTTTTGCATATCAACCGAAGCTGATTGTCCTGGAGCTATTCTTCAATAGTATAGTCAGTTTCATGGTCTGTCTAAGCTGACTATCTTCTTCTTAGGGCCTCTCTCTCATCAGATCATCCTATTCGTTGCAGTCCTATATAATTCTTGGAAGTCTCTTATCCCTGTCCAGTGACGAATGTTTCTCAGCCATGATAGTTTTTTTCTTCCAATTTCTCTTCTCTTTCCTTCGGTCTTTCCTTGAAGAATGAGACGCAGGAGATGATAGCGTTTCCCTCGCGTTATGTGGCGTGGGTAAGCTAATTTCCTCTTCCTTATAACCTCAAAAAGTCCTCGTTCTGTTAAGCCAGCTCTCTGTGCGTGATTATCAAAAGGAAATGGGGGAAAATATAAGTTCTTGAAAAGCAGTTAACGAATGTTTGATAAAAATAATCTTGAATATAAGACGGAGAAATATTACGACCTTAGGAATTTACGCCCCAAACGATAACGCCTTATTAGCAAAGAAGAATAAATTTGAAGTAGAGTTAGAAAACGTTCTAGATCAAGTGCCTAGTCCACAACACTTTGATCTTGTTTACATTAGCTGCCTTCAGAGTCCATGCCTCCATGCCATACAATATAGTAGACCAGACATAACACTTCATCATCCAGTATCTGAGACTGAAGCTCAAATTTTTGTTGGTAAGAAATTTTTGAGGTTTCAGAAAATTATCCTAGCTTGTTCGGTGGTGCTGCATTTTATCTCTTGACCTGGGTTCCATCTTTCGTTTATGGTGTATCCCAAATATTTAAGTTTGCTGGCGCGTTCGATGTCCTCTCCATTCTAGTGGATTCGAGTGTTTGGGATATGGTTTCTGCTAACAATCATGAACTTGGTTTTGTTGATATTTACCTTCAAACTCAGCCTTTGGCTTTCCCCATTAACGCGACTTAGTAGAGCTTGAAGGTCATTCACATTGTCTGCTAGTATGACATTATCATTTGCATATGGGAGATTGTTGACTGGAAATCCGTTTATTTTAATGCCGATGGGGCTACCCAAGGTTGCCTCAGAATGCTCTCTCCACATATTATAGGTTGAGTAACATCAGCGACAAAATACACCCTTATCTAACTACCTTTTGAATTTCAACATCATCTGCATCATCCTTCATTATGGACTCGAATATTTACTTTATGTTTCCAGTGCAGATTACAGATCAGCTTTATATCGTCGCCAACCAGTCCCAAGTCGCCAAGAGAAATGAGATCATGTTTTACATAGTCAAAGGCTTTCTCATGATCGATGAAGCACATTAAAACATCTTCTCTTTGGTCTTGGCAGTTTTGTAGTGACGTTTGGAGACTGAATATGGCTTCTCTGGTTCCAAATCCACTCATGAATCCAAGCTTCCACTTACCTTCTCACATTTTTTGTGGAGTCTTGTATGTACAACTCGAAGGAAAAGTTTTGGGAAGTGGCTCATTAAACTAACGAGACGATAATCTTTACATAATGTTTATGTTAATGTAATGTTAATGCATTGACTGACACAAACTGACTATGGTATTAAGAAAAATCTCCTAGACCTGGTCTAGATCACAAGAATTGGCTGAAATTTAACAGTATATGCCTGCCAGTCCTATTTGCAGCTATTTACTGTACAATGTAATTGAACTTATTTTACTACCTGTTATCCTAAACGAGAAAGCAAGCAGGCAGCGCAAATTGAACAACGGACTTCCACAAGGCTCAGTACTGGCCCCCTTACTTTTCAATCTATATATATCCGACATGCCAGAAACAGTCAGTTACAAGTTTTGCTATGCGGACGATATAGCCATAGCTTTTTCCGATAAGAGCTTCAAGAACGTTGAGAATACTCTTTCTAACGACTTGTTAGCTCTAAACAACTACTTCAAGAAATGGAGACTAGTACCGAGCCCCAACAAAACCGAAGTTTCCTGCTTCCACCTGAATAACAAATTAGCTAAATATGAACTGCAGGTACTTTTTGCAGGCGAACCCCAGAAGCATAACCATTTCCCAAAATATCTTGGAGTAACGTTAGATCGCACCCTCTGCTAGAAGAAACATCTCGCAAACACTGCAGGAAAACTCAGAACACGCAACAACATTATCCAAAAGCTGTGTGTAACGACGTGGGGTGCCACTGCTCCAACTCTACGAACCAGTGCACTAGCTCTTGTCTATCCGTGTGCTGAGTACTGTGCGCCTGTCTGGATTAACAGCCATCATACCAGACTAATTGACGTCCAACTAAATCACACTATGAGACCTATTACAGGCGCAGTTAAGACAACCCCAACTCAATGGCTGCCTGTACTCTCTGGAATAGCCCCACCGCAGCTGCGAAGGACTGACGCCCTTCTAAGGGAGTATAACAAGATTACGGCCAACAACAAACTGCCCATCCACCGAGCAATACCCCCGTTGCAGATAAACAGACTTAAATCCCGACAACCACCAATAAGGGATGCAGAAGGGCTTAAAACCAATAACTTCGACTCCTTAAACCAATGGCGCTCCCAGTGGGAAGGTTTTGCGGAACACCACTCGCGATGCGCATTTATGGGGCAGCCTTACTTCCAGGATCAGAACTATCCCGGAAAGAGTGGGTAAAACTTAATAGAGTCCGAACAGGCCACGGCAGATGTGCCGACTCCCTTTACAAGTGGGGCTATGTGCAATCTCCCTTATGTGACTGTGGCGCGCCCCGCCAAACTATAAACCATATTACGAGCGAATGTGAACTGCGTGCGTTTCAGGGATCGCGAGAAGAGTTCTTCACAGCCACACCGTTGGCGCTGAAGTGGTTGAAAGAACTTGACATCAACCTGTAAATACCAAAGACTATGTATCTTAGTTTGTAGCAGTATATATTTTATTTTAGTATAGGTTATAATAGTTTTTCTTTTAATCTATATTTACTATTGTCATGTTTTTGAGCCATACGATAAATAAATAACTACCTGTTATAACTTATCCTGCAAATAAACTAATTATATTTTGGCCTCAGCGACTCCTTGATAGGCTTAAGCGTGTTCTTACCTCTATAACAGACTCCAATTTCTTTCACATATTGGTTAGGCCCTTACTCTTTTTATTTCTATCGACAAATCGACAAGCTTATCAAAAGTCAATACCTTTCACTTCTCGGATCATTATTTTTTTTGTTTTTTTTGTTTTGTTTAGCAGCATCGACTACTGTGGTCATTAGCTGCGTAGTAGTTGTTTGGATATTAATCAGTCATACATCTCAGACTTGATTTAATGGTTACTGAGATTGGTGTTGATGTAAGTAGTGTAACACTTTATAGTTTAAATTTTCCAATATAGTCCTATGACTTTCAGGTATAGAAGGACGGTACTATAATTCTGCGACAGAGTCAGACATTGTTTCAGGTCGTTGGGGATACCAAGCTGTTCACGTTGTGCACTATATTGTTGACATTCAAGAAGAATATGGCAGACTGTAATGGCAGTGTTGCATGTTTCACACATGGGGGGATCTTGACCAAGAAGAAGGTACGCATGTGTTAGGGCAGTATGTCCAATTCTCAGACGTTGTAAGCGTACCCTTTCATTGCGGGACAGTGGGGTATTAGGAGTCCAGCGTCCAATTCTGGGTTTAAGCCTACGTAGCTGGGTGTCCGTTCCCTCCCACAGGCTCTGCCATTTTCTTTTCATTACAGTATTAATCAGTAGTTTCTGTTCTGATACCTTGATGTAGTCTATATCGGTGGAAGTCATGGACGCAGCACGGCGAGCGGCTTCATCAGCTCTTTCATTGCCTTCTATGCCGACATGTCCTGGGACCCAAATAAAGACGATCGATTTCCCAGAATCTATAAGTAATTTTAACGTAGCCAGTATCATTTGATTAAGTGGGTCATGACTGCTCCTGTTTTTTAAATTTAATAATGCAGTAAGCGATCATCACTTCACTGGCATTTACTGTCATCTCACAGAACCTCAGCGCTTGCCAGATGGCATATTGTTCTGCTGACAATATGGATGCGGAGGATGGCAAGGTCCATAAATGTGCATTGTTGCTAGATACAAAGGAGGATCCCACACCTAATTCTGT
>CATOUR010000867.1:0-10000 GCA_951848785.1 Callosobruchus maculatus | reverse complement strand
CAGCCCCCAAAAACTCACCCTACCATCCCTCTGACGGGATAGCACAGCCGATTGATTGGGACTGGGTTACTTCCCAACCGCCCGTCTAGCCGAAATCCAGGCCAAAGTGGTGTGTTGTGGAGCGGCATGCACGACAGCAGGCGCACCGCCCACTCAACCACCAGGATCCCTTCATCCGACGACACGGGTCGCGTGGCACGGCACAAACACCACGGAGACTTTCCGTATACCCCACAGCCAAGCCTCAACTCTGTGGGGCACCCCGTATATAGCAATGAGCACATGTCGTCACATGTGCCGATTGTCTATACTCCCCTGAGGATGAGATGTTTCTTAGATCCATCTGAGGTGACTTCAGGGTTTTGCGATGGTTTTCCCCGAGCCCCCCGACCGACGACAAGGTCATACATCTCCTACGGGGGGTTGGATCATTATTATTATTAGTTTGCACAACAGGTTATGAAGGCCTAGGACAGAAATGAGTACAGTCTGATCCTATACCGCTAAAATTTATATAACGTAGAATTGTCTTTGGATACCTTCATCACCTATTTCTGAGTATATCCTGGACTATTCCACGCCACCTATTTCTGTTTGCCGTCTTCTCTTTCCAGTGTTTAACATCAATCTTCTTTAAATCATCTTCTGCCTTCTTCAGCCATCTCTCCCTTGGTCTACCCCTCCTTTTTTTCCTATTGGTCTCCGGTTGAGAACTACTTTTGCCAATCTCGTCCCATTCAGCCTCTCCACATGTCCCAGCCATCCTATTCTATGCGCTTTGATGACTACTATAATATTGGGCTTCTCATACATGCCTTCCAGTTCCTGGTTTGTTCTCCTCCTCCATCCCTCCAGCCTATTCCTCGCCTCCATAAGTAGCTCTCAACATTTTTTTTTCTTTCCCATCTTATAATGTTTTCTTCCTCCTCTTTGTTCATAGTTCACCGCCTCACAAGCATATGTCGCTGTTGGTCTCATAACAGTTGTATAAATTCTCTCTTTGGTCTTTCTGGATACATATTTGGATTCTATAAGATTTTTCAGGGCTCCATACTTCTGGTTTCCTTTGATGATCCTTGCCTGTATTTCTTGTTTCTCTTGTCCTTTTTGCTCTATGATTACCCCTAGGTACATAAATTCCAACTTCTCGGATCCCCTTAGGATTAATCTGAAGTTGTCCAGTAGACAAGACTGAATTTTTTTACGTCTGGGCATCTGGGATCTGGACAATATCAACCTGGGATTATTCTGGGGTAAGGTAGTCTGTCCCATTAGTGGCATCTGCCGAACCTTGGCCAAATTCAAATTCTTAACTAAAAGCAGTTAACCTTACAAAAGAAAACCTAGTTGTATAAGATTCCCGACTCTATATCGTTCACAAAAGTGCAATTTTCATATTCTTCTGTATCTAATACATGCCAGCTGAATATAGAGTTGATCTACTGATTTACCTTTGTGAATTGTGCTAGGTTTTTTGCCCACCAAGGAATCCATCCGTATAATATCCGACTTGAAGGAAACATGTACACAAAATAAAACAGTCATATTAGAATCAGGAATGACGTTAATTACCGCGGCATAAGACGTTTTAATGTAACACCTGATAAAATAACGGCTCTTGATGTTATAGAATTCAGAGTCACCATAAAGCCTCTCCTAGTATCAAATACTTTCTTTAACATGGGTGACTTCTTGAGCTACAACTTTCACAATTTCAATCTAGTGTTTACTTGATTTTCTTGATGTCCTTACTATTTTAATCTGTTGTTTACATGTCTATGTATTTTTATCTGTAGGTAGGAAAGCAGTTCTTCTGCAGCTTGACCACAACTGGCCCATTGCGTCCTCTCAAGCAGTTGCTTCCTCAGGTCATCGTCCATGCTGCAAATTTTAGGAAGGTGAACAAGTCGCCAGGGGACATCTCCCTTATGTGGGCAGGTGTAGGCCAAGACTCGCCTAACGCATACTCTCTAATAGCAGATAACACTGAACACTCAAATGTGGCGTGTGCCACAGTTTCGTCTTCGCTTTCACAAATTCTACATATAGGTGTGTGACTTAACCCCATAATGTGGAGGTGTATCCCGAGTTGACAAT
Organism: Callosobruchus maculatus; assembly: GCA_951848785.1. Taxonomy (NCBI): domain Eukaryota; kingdom Metazoa; phylum Arthropoda; class Insecta; order Coleoptera; family Chrysomelidae; genus Callosobruchus; species Callosobruchus maculatus. The sequence goes on along the minus strand of CATOUR010000867.1, from coordinate 7,903 downwards.
GGACGTAGTTTTGACCTGATCATCCCTTGGATATTGCCATGCTAAAACCTGCAAGGGTTTCCTTGGCAAATCGGCATGTTTGTAATTCTTCCCATCGTTTTACCATTTGGGCATGGGAGTCTTTTTTGGCTAAGCCTAAAATTGTTTTTCCAGAGGCATTCCTGACTAGACCGTCCCTATACGGTTGCCTTTATTGTTGTGCCATTTAAACCATCTCAGGACAATATTGTTTTTGTCTGAAGAATGCGCTGAAGATAGGTGGCACTCCATTGCTGGCTCTGATGTAATGCGAGGTTTTTTAGGGTGGAAGTGCTTGTTATTACAGTCTTGCCAGATATATCCCTCCTGATTAGTTCATTTGCAGCTAAGTATGCCAGCCAGTTTAGTTTGAACGACACTGGCACTTTTGCCTATAGCCCACTTTATTCTTATTATTCTTGAGTCACTCGTTGCTTGATCTATGTGAGCACATTTAGTAATTGTACAAGTAGGTACCAACAAATTATTCTACTCTTTCACTATACGTAACGTACATGCGAAATATCAAGTTCATCTACTTGACGCAAATATTTAGCTCTGTGAGTGGATACTGCTAGGAAATACACCGTTCGTGTTCATGAATCTCAACGCCACTTCAAAACCATTTAACCTACTCCAAAGCAAACCTAGTGGTGTAAGATTTCCGGCTCTATATCTTCCATTTTACGATGTCTCGCTAAAACGGCGTGTAAATCAAATAAAAGTGCATAACTCATAAATAATAGTCATTCCAATGAAACTTTCGACTCGCTGGAAGTTTTAAGTGCATAAAACTCGTGCTGTGTTCAGACACGTTTAGAACATGGAAGTTCGTTTAAAAATGCCGTGGTAGTGCTTTTAGGTTGGTTATGAGATCAGCGCGGGTCTCTGAGCGACGAACAGCGAGAAAGAGACATTCCTTTTGGAATATTTACGAACAAAGTTTTTGCTCGACAAATTGGGTATACTTATTCTTATTATAAGAGTTTGAGTACTGTAAAATTATTTTCTATGGAAGCCTTTGAAGATATAATATGCATGAAGAAAAAAAATTCTAGCACATTATGGAATCGCAAGTGAAATCCGAACACATAGAAAATAAATGGAGTCAAGTGGATCGACTCAGTTCTTCCCATACACAATGATGATACCATATTATTATTTTCCATTGCATGAAGCTATAGTCTAAAATCCCCTTACAACTAAATTATCGCCCATCCGCCCGCAAAAACAACATCCAACACAAAAAACCCTCGTAAATAGTTTCTTGCGTCTCCCTCCTTTAGAACTATAACGCATGCTTCAACTGGACGATGCGAAACGATCAAGAACATCCAACCCGTCTAAAAACGAAGTTTCAGCTAATTTTATCTTTCTGGTTTTTTGATTATTGCTGTGCCGCCACTGACACGGTTTTTCAACCAGAGTCATTTTACATTCTCGCCGCGGTAATAAATTCTGTGTCAAAATTTTATTAAAATCAATTCAATAATTTTCGCTTTACGCAATATACATAGAACGAAATAAAGCAAAACTCGTATGTACAGAACACAAAATTGGTTTCTGTAATAGGCAAGCCAATGTTCGGATAGACCTAAAAAAGTGTAATATGCCGCTAGGTATTCCTGCTACAGGTCAGTGGACAGACTATTATGAATACAACAAATTTTTCAGTTTTACAACCTCCCACCCCCCCAACCGCCCCGATTTCACCCCACCCAAAAAAAAATTGAAAATGATCAGGAACCCGTAAGTCTGAGCTGTTTTCATATTTTTTGTTTTTTTTTTATTGCTGCGCCGCCACTGACACTATTTTTTCAAAACATACGCATTTTCTATCCTCGCTGCGGTAGTAATACTGAGTCAAAATTTCATTAAAATCAATTCAATAATTTTCGCGTTACGCAATATAGAAGGATCTAAAACAATATCTACTCGTATGTATACATCACAAATTCTAAGTCCCTTCGTTTTTATAATAAGCAAGGCAATGTTCGGATGTACGTAAAAGGTGTATTATGCTGTTAGGTTTTTCATTCAAAGATCAATGGACAACCCATTATGAGTACCACAAATTTTTCCAAATTTCTCAGTTTTACAACCCCCCACCCTCAACCACCCCAAATTTACCATCGCCCAAAAAAAACCCAGAAACTGATCAGGAACCCCTAAAACGCCTAAAAACAAGGTTTGAGCTGTTTTTATATTTTTAGTTTTTTTTTAATTTTTGCCGCACCGCCACTGACCCGATTTTTCCAAAACATAAGCGTTTTCCATCCTTGCCGCGGGAGTAATACTGTGTCAAAATTTCATTAAAATCAATTGAAAAATGTTCGCGTTACGCGATATCCGAACGATCTAAAACAATACTCGTACGTATACATCACAAATTCTAAGTCCCGTGGTTTCTATAATAAGCATGCAACGTTCGGATGGACCTAAAAAAAGTGTATCATGCCGCTAGGTTTTTCATTCACATATCAATGGACAGCCCATTACGAATACAATACATTTTTCAGTATTACAACCCCCCACCCCGCAACCACCCCAAATTCACCCCCACACAAGAAAAAGTAGAAAATAATCAGGAACCCCTAAAGCGCCTAAAAACGAAGTTTGAGGCATATTTGAAATTTTTCGTTTTTTGCTAACTACTCCGTCCCCCATATAACGATTTTCAAAGTTATAGGAACATTACCTACTACGACCCCACAGCATAACGCTGCCCAAATTTCATCACAATCCATGCAGCGGTTACTGAGATTACGAGGGTGGAAAAAAGCGACAGACAGACAGACAGACCGACAGACAGACCGACAGACAGACCGACAGACAGACCGACAGACAGACCGACAGACAGACCGACAGACAGACCGACGGAAATGAGTGACGTAGATTTTCGTTATGTAAACATCATAAAACGCCCAAAAAGTATATTATCTCAAAATGGAGAATTTTCGCTATCACAATACTCCCCTGACCTATCGGTGTGGGAAGTAAAAAGGGATATTTCCATTGAAAATTTTTACACAGCTTGGTGGTACTATATCTAGTACACACGTAATACTTTTTGTTCATTTAGATGCTATTTACCTACATGTCAACTCTAAAAAACTCTACACCTTTTCCAGCTGTTGATCGGATAGCGTCAGTTGTAACTCAGAAAGCCTCATATATGAAAATCAGAATAGTCAAATGAAAATCAGAACGTATCAAATATAAATCAGAACAGTCAGTTGAAAGTCATGCGTTATATGTCAATCAGAATAATCAAATGAAAATCAGAACGTATCAAACGTAAATCAGAAGGGGTCAAATGCAAATCAGAAATAAAACTACATTTATGTAGTTAGTTTCAGATAGAGGTACAATCTTTTTGTAATAAAATCCTGGAATACGGTCAATAATATATTTAAAAAATATATATGTATGGCCATACATATATATTTTTTAAATATATTATTGACCGTATCCCAGGATTTTATTACAAAAAGATTGGATTATAACGGTCAGGATACAAAAAGTAAATAGATAGAGGTACAAGTATTCTTCGCCTTAGCCTATATTCACGGATGTTAAATACCATTAAAAATGTGTGATCCATAATAGTCTCCTATGTAAAAATTGATTTGCAAGTACCAGAAGTAGTGGCGCCAGGTGTTACTGAACAGGAATTGTTATGTTTGGAGTCAGTAATCGACGAGGTCAGAAATTTAGTGGTTGGTGGTGACTGTGCCCGCGCAGTTCAACATTCTACATCTTTTCATGGTACAGCTCTTGCTCCTGAACCAGTGCCTGCTGGACTACAGTAAGCTGCCGCAAGATCTATCTTCTTCTTAGAGTGCCATGCAGATTACTGCGTAGGCGTCCATCCTCTTCCTATCAAATTTCTCTATTCACAGCTGCATTTTGTATCTCTCCGAGGCTTCTCATTCCTGGCCACTGCCGAATGTTTCTGAGCTAGGATAGTTTTTTTTCTTCCTATTCCTCTTTTTCCTACTTCGATTTTACCTTGAAGTACCAGGCGGTGTAACTGATAACGTTCTCCCCGTATTCCGTGTCCCAGGTAGGTTATTTTTCTTTTTTTAATTGTGTCGAAGAGCTGTCAGTCTGTTAGTTCAGCTCTTCGGAGAACTTCTTCATTTGTGAAATGGTCTATCCAGGGTATTTTTAGCATCCGTCTTAAGATCCATATCTCGAGAGCTTCAATTTTGTTGATTGTGGTTTCTTTCAATGTCAAGATCTATAGTGTTCCATAATTTAATCATTTTTGTCGTTTAAGTAAGTGTATTTCATTTGTATATTGTTTTCTGCTCACATATAAAATGTTTTATACTACTTTTTGCATCAATTTAAGGTCTGCTTTTTTTACTTTTGATTCCGTGTCTTACTTATTTTTCATCCTTGATGAAACAGGAATTGCGCAAAATAAAAAAACATGTGTTCTACGATTCATTTTCATCGGTGTACGATCAATCAAACCTTGCATATAGTACCATTATAATTGGTGGTAATTCAAGGAAAATGTTTCAATCATTCTCTTCACCTAATACATGTGTGCGGTCTACGTTACGAAGTACTACAATGGGGTATTTTCCGAACAAAATTTTATGACGGGATATTGATGCTACGTCCCCAAAAACCATGTAACTAACATTTTTACTTTTAACTGTGAACGCGAAGTGGCTTAAAAGCACCTGCAAGGTTCAAACATAAAATTTCGCGCCAAAGCTGTGACGTAATAAATCTAAGCGTGACGTAATAAGTCTTTCGTGGAGCTATCCTTAGAATGTGACTGTACCTTGTCATCTGACCTCCTTTTCTCCATCTACAGACATAACTTCCGCTTCGTATTGATATTGACAGATGTTTGTTTACATCATTTCATGATCTATCTTGGTTAAATGAGATACCGAGACAGTCGTGACACCAGGGGAGGTTATGTATGCATGACACTAGTGACAGGCTGTTAAATACGAGTGTTGCCGAAAGACGAGTAAAATTGTGAAAAGTAACTATGAAACATTCTCAGAGTAAACTGCTAATTACATAACAATGCAATGGAATAGCTGAGCAATATAACATTTATAGTCTACAAAAAGAGGGAAACTAAATAAACATAAAATAAAGTTTACATCCTTTATAGAAAAACTATGCAAAATATTAACAACGTGACAACCTTGGATTTACGCCCAATTCAAATTAAAATAGTCACATCCTATCTACATCCGGCATAAAAATCACTTTTGATTGGTTGATTTCTTAGGCGGGAGGTTTAAGAGATTTAAATGAGCTCTTTTCAAAGGGATGATTTTCAATGTCTATATTTCCTCCACGTGGGCAGAAAAAAATTAAACAAACACTGCCATCGTTACAAATTAGATACAAGCAATCCATTTCAGCCATTAAACAGGCAATACTAGCAAGTTGGAAAATACCCCATTATTGCAGTACATGTTGGTAAAATTTTTGGTGGCTACCATGATACTGCATCAGCGAAGAGTACAAAATCAGTAAATTTTTTCATTCCTTGCTTCTCTGTTCTGTTTCATCATTTTTTGCTAAATTAGCAGTTAGGTCAATCCAATCCTCGCCGCGTTTGCACACAGCTTCTTCGTTCAGATCGTTGTACTTTTTATGTTTTACTTTTGAGAGCCAAAGTTTCTTTGATGTAAAAGGCAATGATTAAAGTTTTTCATACATATACCATCACTCCGTACATGTACGTAGTTTTCTTTCTGATTTAAATTTAATACCTTCTGAATTAAAATTGATGGTTTTTTATATACAATTGGTAATTCTTGGAATTAATATGATCCTTTCTCATTTTCAATTGACTGTTTCGATTTACTTTTGATACGTTCTGATTTTCATTTGACCATCTTGATTCACATATGATACTATCTGATTTACAGCTGCAAGAGGTGTAGACGTGTAAAGACAATTCTTGGCGGTTCAAAAACGATGATATCTTTTGCAAATGTGGCGAGAAACTAATTTGTTGTGTAAATGTGTCCCCTATGTAGAAGACGACAGCCCCAGTTTACGCTGTTAGGCTCCTTTGAACGGGGTCGGATTGTAGGCCAACGAGATCATGGTGCTTCTTTCAAAGCATCGCTGTAATCGTGAGGCGTAACGTGGCCACAGTAGTAGCAACACAGTGAGCATGAGTCCCAGAAGGGCGAATGCAGCAAGTTAGAGGTTCTGGAGTACATAGAAGAACTACTGACTGGCAAAATCGTTAGCTACGACTACTGGCCCTTCGAGACAGAATGCGATCCATTCGAGCTATTGCTGACGCTTGGTATGCAGATATAGGGGGGCCCATCGAATCCGCATGGCTTACCACAGATTGACTGAAATGGGCTTAGGATCATATCGTCCGCATCTAGTGCTTCCACTGACTGCAACTCATCGTCGCTAATGGTTAGATTAGTGCCAAGAACTCTGACATTGACATACTGAGTTGCATCAGACGGCCTTCTCCCCCCGGAACGAGTCCAGGTTTTGTCTGGGGGCACATGACGGACGCCAATGCGTAAGACGACGACGGGGGTGAACGACGTGATCTCAAGTTTGCTGTTGAGCGCCATGTACGCCGCCCTATTGGTTTGATGGTTTGGGGTGCCATTGCATTCAGCAGCAAGTGACCTTTACTAGTTATTCGTGGCACAATGATTGCTCAGCATTATGTGAATGAGGTATTATAATCAATTGTCGTTTCATATGCCCGAGGCCTCGAAGAGGGTTTCTTCCAGCAAGATAATGCAGGCCCTCATATTGCAAGGGTATCGATGAGGTTCCTACAGGAAGCTGAGGTCAGGATACTGCCCTGGCCTCCACGATCACACGATTTACCGCCAATTGGGAAAGTATAGGATTGGATGGGTCGATACATGGGCGATTTACCCAATCCTCCGACCACGATGCAGGAACTGGAACAGGCTGTGAGGGTAGCTTGGGAGTCTGTATCTCTAGAGTATATCAACAACCAGATTACGAGCATGCTGCGTAGGCTAGAGGAGTGCATTGCTCAACATTGAGGGTCCACCCACTATTGATCTGTTGTTTTTTCTATATGTGATATATCAATACCAATGGATGTACTATATCTTCCCCTAGTACACACTGCTCCAACCGGGGCTTACAGAGGCCCCGAGTAAAACTACTTCATACTCGTAACGTGATGTATATTGATCTTACTTGTTACAAATTACAGATGTATCTTATATCTAACCCACATCCTATTGACCTACTTAGCACACTCACTCAGTTTATAAACAATCTTACCTAAACACGTACATAATTATTTTCCCATGTCTCACGTACGGAGCTAGTAACCTCCTTACAAAGTGGAGCAATACAATATACTGGGGGTTACCAGTTCCCTTTATTTTACTAACCTACAACACAACCCTTAGTCTATTATAACTATGCATATATATATATATATATATATATATATATATATATATATATATACATATCACATATAAACTAATTATGGCAAATGAGTGCGTTTATTATTGTATTTAGTAGTAGCTCATTTCATCCACCGCAACTCTTTTTTTCTCAGTCTTCGGATTTCACTTGCGAGTAGTATATCTATTCATGTTTTTCAATTATTTTATTTAATAAATTTAATAACCTTTATTCCCAGCGTGAGCAGGACTTGGAGCAAACTGCTGTCAGACGTATTTATTGAGCCTGCCCTACTCAAAGGCTGCATCAACAAGCTTTCCCTAACTTAACTATGGAGCTCTAGTATTTCAGACTTTGCCCCTACGACAACTCAGCAATAAATAAAACGTCAGATATGTGTGAAATGAGCCTATGTGGAGAATCTCAGGACACAATCGTCCGACCATAATGTTCTCTTTGTATG
>CATOUR010000866.1:0-32205 GCA_951848785.1 Callosobruchus maculatus | reverse complement strand
GAAATGTCCGTTAACGATATGGGCTTACCCGAGCCCATAAAAATTTACTCTCCGTTTACTTTCCCCCATTCCAAACCATCATTCCCGCGCGTATAGTAGCGAAGTTTGAAAGCCCCCAACTTTTCATGTTTTACCGGGATGTAAAGTGAATACAACGCTGTTTCGATGGCCGGTACGTGTCTATTACGAAGATACCGATGCCGGTGGTGTGGTCTACCACGCCAGCTACGTTGCTTTTTATGAACGGGCACGCACAGAGATGCTGCGCCATCATCACTTTAGTCAACAGGTGCTGTTGGCTGAGCGAGTTGCCTTTGTGGTACGCAAGATGACGCTTGAGTATTTTGCGCCTGCCAGACTCGACGATATGCTCGAAGTCCAAACTGAAATTACATCAATGCGCGGAACTTCACTGGTTTTCACGCAGCGGATAGTCAATGCAGAGAACACGGTACTGAACTCAGCTGAAGTCCTGATTGTCTGTGTTGATCCAACCATAATGAAGCCTCGTGCGCTTCCTAAGTCTATTGTCGCGGAGTTTAAGCAGTGACTGACATGAATATCCTTGATTTGTTCCTGAAGGCAAGCCTTCTGGTTAAACTTATCATGTTGATTTTGATTGGTTTTTCAATCGCCTCCTGGGCCATCATCATCCAGAGAACGCGTATCCTCAATGCCGCTGGGCGCGAAGCCGAAGCGTTTGAAGATAAGTTCTGGTCGGGTATTGAGCTTTCTCGTCTGTATCAGGAAAGCCAGGGACGCCGTGATAACCTTTCTGGCTCCGAACAAATTTTCTACAGCGGTTTCAAAGAGTTTGCACGCTTACACCGTGCTAACAGCCATGCGCCGGAAGCCGTGGTAGAAGGCGCGTCGCGTGCGATGCGCATCTCCATGAACCGCGAGCTGGAAAATCTTGAAACGCATATTCCATTCCTCGGCACCGTAGGCTCCATCAGCCCGTATATCGGCCTGTTTGGTACGGTATGGGGGATCATGCACGCCTTTATCGCCCTTGGCGCGGTGAAGCAGGCAACGTTGCAGATGGTAGCACCGGGTATCGCAGAAGCACTGATCGCGACCCGCAATCGGTCTGTTCGCCGCAATTCCGGCGGTGATGGCGTACAACCGTCTGAACCAGCGCGTGAACAAACTGGAACTGAACTACGACAACTTTATGGAAGAGTTCACCGCGATTCTGCATCGTCAGGCGTTTACCAGCACCGAGAGCAACAAGGGGTAAACCATGGCCAGATCGCGTGGACGAGGTCGTCGCGAGCTCAAGTCCGAAATCAATATCGTTCCGTTACTGGACGTGCTGCTGGTGCTGCTGCTGATCTTTATGGCGACAGCCCCCATCATCACCCAGAGCGTGGAAGTTGATCTGCCGGATGCGACAGAATCACAGGCGGTAAGCACCAATGACGATCCTCCGGTCATCATTGAGGTTTCCGGCGTAGGGCAGTACAGCTTGGTGGTCGAGAAGGATCGTATGGATCAGCTCCCGCCAGAGCAGGTTATTGCTGAAGCGCAAACGACGCCTGGAGTCAAATCCGAAGACGGTCTTCTTAATCGGTGGTGCGAAAGACGTACCATATGATGAAATTATCAAAGCGCTGAACTTGCTACATAGCGCGGGCGTTAAGTCAGTTGGCTTAATGACTCAGCCTATTTGATCATCTGCGAAGTTTTTGGGAACCGATAGTGTCAAAGGCAACCGAACAGAACGACAAGCTTAAGCGAGCGATAATCGTCTCCGCAGTGCTGCACGTGATTCTTTTTGCAGCGCTGATCTGGAGTTCGTTCGATGAGCACATTGATGCATCGGGCGGTGGTGGAGGCTCATCCATCGACGCCGTCATGGTAGATCCCGGTGCGGTAGTGCAGAACTATAATCGTCAGCAACAGCAGCAGGCGAGCGCAAAACGCGCTGAAGAGCAGCGTGAAAAACAGGCGCAACAGCAGGCGGAAGAGCTGCGTGAAAAGCAGGCCGCCGAGCAGGAACGTTTGAAGCAGCTTGAGAAAGAGCGTTTGCAGGCGCAGGAAGCCGCGAAAGAGCAGGCGGAGCAGCAGAAACAGGCTGAAGCCGCAGCGAAGAAAGCGCAGGAACAGCAGAAGCAGGCGGAGGAGGCGGCAGCCAAAGCCGCAGCAGACGCTAAGGCGCAGGCAGATGCTCAGGCGAAAGTAGCCGCAGAAGCAGCGAAAAAAGCCGCTGCTGACGCGCAGAAGAAGGCCGAAGCAGAAGCCGCGAAGAAAGCCGCTGCTGATGCGAAGAAGAAAGCGGAAGCCGAAGCCGCGAAAAAAGCCGCTGCTGACGCACAGAAGAAAGCCGAAGCAGAAGCCGCGAAGAAAGCCGCCCAGGAAGCAGAGAAAAAAGCGGCCGCCGAAGCGGCGAAGAAAGCGGCTGCCGCTGAGAAAGCTGCGGCAGAAAAAGCCGCCGCTGCGGAAAAAGCCGCTGCTGATAAAAAAGCTGCAGCTGAGAAAGCCGCTGCCGATAAGAAAGCAGCAGCCGAAAAAGCCGCTTGCTAAAAAGGCCGCTGCCGCTGAGAAAGCTGCCGCAGCCGCAGGAGTTGACGATCTGCTGGGCGACCTGAGTTCCGGTAAGAATGCACCGAAAACGGGCGGTGGGGCGAAAGGAAATGGACAGCCGTCAAAAGACAGCGGTACCTCCGGAGCCAAACGGTGGGGCAACAGGTGCAGATATCAGTGCTTATGCCAAACAGATCCAGGTTGCGATTCAGAGCCGACTCTTTGATGCAGGCCTGTATCAGGGCAAGCAATGCGTACTGCACATCAATCTTGCGCCAGACGGCAGGTTGAAAAGCGTGACGTCTGAAGGGGGCGATCCTGCGCTCTGTCAGGCTGCGCTGGCCGCAGCCAGAATCGGCGAACATTCCTAAACCGCCTAGCGAGGCTGTTTATGAAAGGATAAAAGATGCCAAACTGGACTTTAAGCTGTAATCAACTCTTCTAACGGAAGTATGAAAAACAGTCTATGGTCGTAAACAGGATAAGTAGTTTTGTCTATTTGGGTTTGTTAACATTCTGCTAAATTATCGTGGGTAAGGTTACCCAGATAAGGGAGATATGATGAAGCAGGCATTACGTGTAGCAGTTAGTTTTTTAATGCTGTGGGCAGCTGTACTGCACGCAGAAGTACGTATCGAGATCACCCAGGGGGTGGACTCGGCGCGTCCGATTGGTGTCGTTCCGTTCCAGTGGGCAGGCCCGGGCGCTGCGCCTGAAGATATTGGCGGCATTGTTGCAGCTGACCTGCGTAACAGCGGTAAATTTAACCCATTAGATCGTTCCCGCCTGCCTCAGCAGCCGGGTACTGCGCAGGACGTTCAGCCTGCTGCATGGTCTGCACTGGGTATCGATGCGGTAGTTGTTGGTCAGGTTACGCCTGCACCAGACGGCGGCTATAACGTTGCGTATCAGCTGGTTGATACCGGCGGTGCGCCGGGTACAGTTCTGGCTCAGAACACGTATAAAGTGAACAAGCAGTGGCTGCGCTACGCTGGCCATACGGCGAGTGACGAAGTGTTCGAGAAGCTGACCGGTATTAAAGGTGCGTTCCGTACCCGTATCGCGTACGTGGTTCAGACCAACGGCGGACAGTTCCCGTATGAGCTGCGCGTCTCTGACTACGATGGCTACAACCAGTTCACCGTTCACCGTTCTCCACAGCCGCTGATGTCTCCGGCATGGTCTCCTGACGGCTCTAAGCTGGCGTACGTGACCTTCGAGAGCGGCCGTTCCGCGCTGGTTATTCAGACGCTGTCTAACGGTGCCGTGCGCCAGGTTGCTTCATTCCCGCGCCACAACGGTGCACCTGCGTTCTCTCCGGATGGGACTAAGTTGGCCTTTGCCCTGTCTAAAACCGTAGCCTGAACCTGTATGTGATGGATATTGGATCTGGTCAGATCCGCCAGATCACGGACGGCCGTAGCAACAATACTGAACCAACCTGGTTCCCGGACAGCCAGAATCTGGCCTTTACGTCTGACCAGGCGGGTCGTCCACAAGTTTATAAAATGAATATCAACGGCGGAGCAGCGCAGCGTATTACCTGGGAAGGTTCTCAGAACCAGGATGCTGACGTCAGTGCCGATGGTAAAACAATGGTAATGGTCAGCACTGCGGGTGGTCAGCAGCACATTGCCAAACAAGATCTGGTAACGGGAGGCGTACAAATACTGTCGTCAACGTTCCTGAATGAAACGCCAAGTCTGGCACCTAACGGCACTATGGTAATCTACAGCTCTTCTCAGGGGATGGGATCCGTGCTGAATCTGGTTTCTACAGATGGGCGTTTCAAAGCGCGTCTTCCGGCAACTGATGGACAGGTCAAATCACCTGCCTGGTCGCCGTATCTGTAATAATAATTAATTGATTACTAAAGGAATCTTAGAAATGCAACTGAACAAAGTGCTGAAGGGGCTGATGATCGCTCTGCCTGTAATGGCAATCGCAGCGTGTTCTTCTAACAAGAACGCAAGCAATGACCAGAGCGGCGAAGGCATGATGGGTGCCGGCACCGGTATGGACGCTAACGGCAATGGCAACATGTCTTCTGAAGAGCAAGCGCGTCTTCAGATGCAGCAGCTGCAGCAGAACAACATCGTTTACTTCGATCTGGATAAATACGACATCCGTTCTGACTTCGCTGCAATGCTGGATGCGCACGCAAACTTCCTGCGTAGCAACCCGTCTTACAAAGTCACCGTAGAAGGTCACGCGGACGAACGTGGTACTCCAGAGTACAACATCTCCCTGGGTGAACGTCGTGCGAACGCTGTTAAAATGTACCTGCAGGGTAAGGGCGTTTCTGCTGACCAGATCTCCATCGTTTCTTACGGTAAAGAAAAACCAGCAGTACTGGGTCACGACGAAGCGGCTTACTCCAAAAACCGTCGTGCCGTACTCGTTTACTAAGAGAATTGCATGAGCAGTAACTTCAGACATCATCTGATGAGTCTGTCGTTACTGGTTGGAATAGCGGCCCCCTGGGCCGCTTTTGCTCAGGCACCAATCAGTAGTGTCGGCTCAGGCTCGGTAGAAGACCGGGTCACTCAACTCGAGCGTATCTCTAACGCTCACAGCCAGCTTTTAACTCAACTCCAGCAGCAACTTTCCGACAACCAGAACGATATCGATTCCCTTCGTGGTCAGATCCAGGAGAGTCAGTATCAGCTTAATCAGGTTGTGGAACGCCAGAAGCAAATCTTGTCGCAGATGGATAGCCTGAGCAGCGGCGGTGCGGCTGCACAGCCCGCAGCAGGCGATCAAAGCGGTGCGGCGACGCCTGCACCTGCGGCAGATGCCTCCGCGTCGTCTGGAGCGCCTGTACAGAGCGGTGACGCGAATACGGACTACAACGCGGCCATTGCCCTGGTTCAGGACAAGGCGCGTCAGGACGATGCTATCGTTGCGTTCCAGAACTTCGTGAAGAAGTACCCCGATTCCACTTTCCAGCCAAATGCGAATTACTGGCTGGGTCAGTTGAATTACAACAAGGGGAAAAAGGATGATGCGGCGTTTTATTTTGCCTCTGTGGTGAAAAATTACCCGAAATCACCGAAAGCGCCTGATGCGATGTTTAAAGTCGGCGTGATCATGCAGGACAAAGGCGACACTGCAAAAGCCAAAGCGGTTTATCAGCAGGTGGTTGCGAAATTCCCGGGCACCGACGGCGCCAAACAGGCGCAAAAACGTTTGAGTTCGATGGGTTGATTATCGCATGACCAGAAATCGCGTTATTTCTGGTCGTGCAGCATGATTCCTAAGCAGTTAAGTGATCTTCATCGAAATTTTTGTTGCGCTGAATTCTTAAATCAGTAATATATGCCGCCGTTGCCACGGGATATCAAACAACGTGAAAGCAGCATAAAAGTGGGTCGTTAGCTCAGTTGGTAGAGCAGTTGACTTTTAATCAATTGGTCGCAGGTTCGAATCCTGCACGACCCACCACTTAACGCAGTTCCGGCAGTACAGAGTGGGTGATTAGCTCAGTTGGTAGAGCATCTCCTTTACACGGAGGGGGTCGGCGGTTCGAGCCCGTCATCACCCACCACTCGGGTCGTTAGCTCAGTTGGTAGAGCAGTTGACTTTTAATCAATTGGTCGCAGGTTCGAATCCTGCACGACCCACCAATTTAATGTCTTACTCGAGATATTAAACGTGAAGGATAACGTTGCTTCAGCAACGGCCCGTAGGGCGAGGCGAAGCCGAGTCATCCTGCACGACCCACCACTTTAAAAGTGGAACCGAGTAAATCTTCGAAGTCAGCACCCGAATGGGTCGTTAGCTCAGTTGGTAGAGCAGTTGACTTTTAATCAATTGGTCGCAGGTTCGAATCCTGCACGACCCACCACTTCGAAGAAAAATCCCGCAAGGGGTCGTTAGCTCAGTTGGTAGAGCAGTTGACTTTTAATCAATTGGTCGCAGGTTCGAATCCTGCACGACCCACCAATTTTAATGTCTTCCTCGAGATATTAAGCGTGAAGGATAACGTTGCTTCAGCAACGGCCCGTAGGGCGAGGCGAAGCCGAGTCATCCTGCACGACCCACCAGTGTAAAAAAGCGCCCTAAAGGCGCTTTTTTGCTATCTGTCGTTCCCCGGCCGTTGCCCGACAAATGCTGCAGGCATCAATTCCCGGTGACATTGCGCCTCGAATTCGCTATCTTGTTTAGTATATAAAACACCGTTGCCATCATTTTTGCTATCTCCTGCAAAACAAAGGCAATATTGTTAAGCCAGTAAAACGAGAAGCCATAATGAGTGTGATGTTTGATCCCGAAGCCGCTATTTATCCCTTCCCGCCGAAGCCAGCGCCACTAAGAGCCTATCTCAATAGGACTTTATTCCAGACAATAAGACCACAGGCAAAATGCAACATGGCCTCGTAATTTTCAGTCTTCTTTTCCCATCGTGTCAGAACCCGGCGAAAGCGATTCATCCAGCTATGAGTTCTTTCGACAACCCAGCGATGGGCTTTGAAGTCCGTGTTTTTACTGGCATCTGACTCTTCTTTACGGGACTGGATATGCGGCTCGTAGCGGCGGCTCTGCAGATATGTTTTCAGCCAGCCTGCATCGTAACCTTTGTCCAGGCAGAGTCTGAGTTTTTGCCCCGGACGCCCCGTCTGAAGGGCATCGAGCGTATCCGCAACCAGTTTGATGTCGTGCGTGTTCGCTGCTGAGACAACCAGCGACAGAGGAAGCCCGCAGGCGTCCGTCAAAAGGCTGCGCTTTACGCCTTGTTTCCCTCTGTCAGTGGGGTTACGGCCTGTTTTTTTGTTCCTGACAGCGGCGATTTGGTGATACAGCCGTCCATTGACAGCCAGGACCAGTCAATGCTGTCCAGATGCCCGCAGGCAAGCAAACCGTTCTGCCAGAAGCGCTCGAAGACTCCGGCATCGCGCCATTCCTGAAAGCGCCGGTGTGCAGAACTCGATGAACATATCCCGGTGGCGTTCAGGGCGTTCCACTGGCAACCGGTCCTGAGAACGAAGAATATGGCGTCCATGGCAGCGCGGTTATCAACGCGTTTCCGGTGCGTACCGAGTGGATGGCAGGTTTTGTGCTCAGGGATAAGCGGTGCCATTTTTTCCCAAAGTTCATCGCTGATCCGCCATTTGCTGCCTGTCATCTTTTCACCTTCAGAAATTATCAGTTACGACATTCTGACAATCCCTTCTGGGATAGGTTCTAAGCCGGGATGAAAAGCAGTTCTACCTTGAGAAAATCAAGCGCCTTCTGAAAGAGCGAGATGCGGTGATGGTGGCGCATTACTACACCGACCCGGAAATTCAGCAGCTGGCCGAAGAGACGGGCGGCTGCATTTCGGATTCCCTGGAGATGGCGCGCTTCGGTGCTAAACATCCCGCTTCCACGCTTCTGGTCGCTGGCGTGCGGTTTATGGGCGAAACGGCAAAAATCCTGAGTCCTGAGAAAACGATTCTGATGCCGACGCTGAGTGCGGAATGTTCTCTCGATCTTGGCTGCCCGACAGATGCATTCACAGCCTTCTGCGATGCTCATCCGGACCGGACCGTCGTGGTCTATGCCAACACGTCCGCCGCGGTAAAGGCGCGTGCAGACTGGGTGGTTACGTCCAGCATCGCCGTTGAGCTGATTGAACATCTGGACAGCCTGGGGGAGAAAATCATCTGGGCACCCGATCGCCATCTCGGTAACTACGTGCAAAAACAGACCGGTGCTGACGTGCTGTGCTGGCAGGGGGCCTGTATCGTTCACGACGAGTTTAAGACCCAGGCACTCACCCGTATGAAAGGGCTATACCCGGACGCCGCTATCCTGGTGCATCCGGAATCCCCGCAGTCAATTGTCGATATGGCGGATGCCGTCGGCTCGACCAGCCAGCTTATAAGTGCCGCAAAAACCCTGCCGCACAAGCAGCTCATCGTGGCGACCGATCGCGGTATCTTCTACAAGATGCAGCAGGCCGTGCCGGAAAAAGAACTGCTTGAAGCCCCCACCGCCGGAGAAGGGGCGACGTGCCGCAGCTGCGCCCACTGCCCGTGGATGGCGATGAATGGCCTGAAAGCCATTGCGGAGGGGCTGGAAAACGGTGGGGCCATGCATGAGATCCATGTGGATGCTGCTCTGCGTGAAGGTGCATTAATTCCGCTTAACCGTATGCTGGATTTTGCGGCTACACTACGTACTTAACCTGTTACGCCCCGGAGAAAAAATGGATTTTTTTAGCACACAGAACATCCTGGTTCACATCCCGATTGGTGCGGGCGGCTATGACCTGTCGTGGATTGAGGCGGTGGGTACGCTGGCCGGTTTACTCTGCATCTGGCTGGCCAGCCTTGAGAAGATCGGTAACTATGCTTTCGGGCTGATTAACGTCACGCTGTTTGCAATCATCTTCTTTCAGATCCAGCTCTATGCCAGCCTGCTTTTGCAGCTGTTCTTCTTTGCGGCCAATATCTATGGCTGGTATGCCTGGTCGCGGCAAAACAGTCAGCAGGAGGCGGAACTGCAAATCCGCTGGCTGCCGCTGCCCAAAGCCATCGCCTGGCTCGCAGTTTGCGTGGTTGCTATCGGCTTAATGACCGTCTTTATCGATCCGGTATTTGCCTTCCTGACGCGCGTGGCGGTTTCGGTGATGTCCGGTATGGGGTTAAACGTCACCATGCCTGCGCTTCAGCCGGACGCCTTCCCGTTCTGGGATTCCTGCATGATGGTGCTGTCAATCGCCGCAATGATCCTGATGACCCGTAAATACGTTGAAAACTGGCTGCTGTGGGTGGTCATCAACGTGATCAGCGTGGTGATTTTTGCCCGTCAGGGCGTTTATGCCATGTCGCTGGAATACATGCTGCTGACCTTTATCGCCCTTAACGGTAGCCGCATGTGGATTAACAGCGCGCGTGAGCGAGGCTCTCGCGCGCTTTCCCGCTAATGGTGATGCGCGTGTGAATGGCCGGACTGCGCCTCGTTCAGGTGGCAGTCTGGCCCGCTACACGCCTGATACTCCATCTGTATGGTGGAGTGTGCAATCTCATAGTGATGCTCAAGGAAGTGCTGAATACGTTCAAGCAGCGCGTCGTGATCGTGGGGCGGAACAACCTGAACGTGCAGCGTCATAAGCGGTTTTTCGCCTACCAGCCAGACGTGAACGTGATGAACGTTACGCACTTCAGGAATGGAGCGACTCAAATTGCGCTTGAGCTCGCCGATGTCCAGAGACGCAGGTGCACCCTCCAGAAGCTCATTCACGCTCTCTTTCAACAGCCGCCAGGCGCTGCGTAACACCAGGCACGACACCAGCACCGACAGAATCGGGTCAATAGGTGTCCATCCCGTTCCCATAATAATCAGCGCGGCCACAATCGCACCAACCGAGCCCAGCAGGTCGCCCAACACATGCAGCGCCGCAGCCCGCACGTTCAGATTTTTTTCACTGCTGCCGCGGTGCAAAATCCAGAATGCCAGAATATTGGCCAGTAACCCGGCGATGGCAATGACCATCATCGTCGTCCCGGCTACCGGCTGCGGATGCCTGAAGCGCTGAATAGCTTCCCAGACGATAAGAAGGGTAATCACCACCAGCGCAATCGCATTTACGAAGGCGGCAAGCGTTGTCAGCCTGAGCCAGCCAAACGTGTGGCGGGCATTGGGGGGACGGCGGGCAAACTGCACGGCAAGCAGGGCAAACAGCAGGGCGGCGGCGTCGGTAAGCATATGCCCCGCATCGGCCAGCAGGGCCAGCGATCCGGATATCAATCCACCGATAACCTCGATCACCATAAACGTGGCGGTTACGCCGAAAGCCAGCAGAAGCCGTTTGGCGTTTTCATCGCCGGAAGGAGAAGAATGAGAGTGGGAGTGCGCCATGGTATCGTTCCTGATTTATTATTATTTTTTAGTGTAGCGTTTTTAAGAGCTTAAATAAAAAAGGAGAGCACGCGCTCTCCTTATTTCATCTTACCGATGATTACTGGGTGGTGCCGTCCGTTTTGGTATCGGCATCGCTACCTACTTTGTCATTCGGGTCCGGGCATTTCCCGTCTTTACACATTGAGTTTTTGTGAACCTCGTCAGTGGTCATGCCGTCATGGTTCATCGTACCGGTATTTGTACCGCCGGTATTGGTGTGGCCGGTGTTGATGTCGTTATTATCAACCTTATTAGGGGCGATATTCTCTTTGGCATCCGGGGCGACCTGGCCCGCAGCAGCAGCGGCATTAGCATCGCCGTTGCTGGTAGAGCCTGAAGAGTTTGCATCGGCCGCCAGTACGCTGCCGCTTGCCAGGGTAAGGGTTGCCGTCAGGAAAAGCGTAGTCAGTTTCGTCATTTTCATCATGGTGCTCCTGTTCTTATCGTTACGCTGGATAACATTCTCCAACAGTGCATCTTGTTCAGTGGCGAAAGATCCCGTACTCCCGAGCAATGTCAGAATGGGATCGCGTATAAATATTTAAAATCAGTCGTTACAAGTAAAAAGCTTAGGCCAGATCTCATTTTTCGCTATTTTGTTGCGTATTTTTGGTAAATTCCAGGAATTATCTGCGCGAAGTGTAAAAGCCCGTTTACACTTCGTGGCCGACAAGTTAGATTGAAAGCATTGCTTTCATTACTAAAGATATGGCAGAGCCGGAAACAAGATGAATTATCAGAACGACGATTTACGCATTAAAGAGATCAATGAGTTATTACCTCCCGTAGCGCTCCTTGAAAAATTCCCCGCCACCGAAAATGCCGCCAACACGGTGTCCCATGCCCGCAAGGCGATCCACAAGATCCTGAAAGGTAGCGACGATCGTCTTCTGGTGGTGATTGGGCCATGCTCCATTCACGATCCTGCCGCGGCCAAAGAGTACGCGGCGCGCCTGCTTGCCCTGCGCGAAGAGCTGAAAGGCGAGCTGGAAATCGTGATGCGCGTCTATTTTGAAAAACCGCGTACCACCGTGGGCTGGAAAGGGCTGATCAACGATCCGCATATGGATAACAGCTTCCAGATCAACGACGGCCTGCGTATTGCGCGTAAGCTGCTGCTGGAGATCAACGACAGCGGGCTGCCTGCTGCCGGAGAGTTTCTTGACATGATCACGCCGCAGTATCTGGCTGACCTGATGAGCTGGGGCGCGATTGGCGCGCGTACCACGGAATCTCAGGTTCACCGCGAGCTGGCGTCTGGCCTGTCATGCCCGGTTGGTTTCAAAAACGGCACCGACGGCACCATCAAGGTCGCCATTGACGCGATCAACGCGGCTGGCGCGCCACACTGCTTCCTCTCGGTAACCAAGTGGGGCCATTCGGCCATCGTGAACACCAGCGGTAACGGTGACTGCCATATTATTCTGCGCGGCGGCAAAGAGCCAAACTACAGCGCCAGACACGTGGCGGAAGTGAAGGCCGGGCTGGAGAAAGCGGGCCTGGAGCCGCGGGTGATGATCGACTTCAGCCATGCGAACTCGAGCAAACAGTTCAAAAAGCAGATGGAAGTCGGTGCGGATGTTTGTCAGCAAATCGCCGGCGGTGAGCACGCGGTCATTGGGGTGATGATTGAGAGCCACCTGGTGGAAGGCAACCAGAATCTTGAGGGCAGCGAGCCGCTTGTCTACGGCAAGAGCGTGACCGATGCCTGCATTGGCTGGGATGATACCGACGCTATCCTGCGCCAGCTGGCCGGGGCGGTAAAAGCGCGTCGCGGCTAATTGTCCTCAGGCAATAAAAAAGCGTGGATTGCTCCACGCTTTTTTTATGTCCGCGAAAATTACTTCGCTTTACCCTGGTTGGCGACGGCCGCGGCTTTTGCAGCGATTTCGTCAGCGTTACCCAGATAGTAATGTTTAACTGGTTTGAAGTTTTCGTCGAACTCGTACACCAGCGGCACGCCGGTAGGGATGTTCAGTTCGAGGATTTCATCTTCACCCATGTTGTCCAGATATTTCACCAGCGCACGCAGGGAGTTGCCGTGAGCCGCGATAATGACGCGCTCGCCGCTCTTCAGACGTGGCAGAATGGTTTCGTTCCAGTAAGGTACGACGCGATCGATGGTTAGCGCCAGGCTTTCGGTCTGCGGCAGCTCGGCTTCGGTCAGCTTCGCGTAACGCGGATCGTGACCCGGATAACGCTCGTCATCTTTGGTCAGCTCTGGTGGAGTTACCGCAAAACCACGACGCCACTGCTTAACCTGCTCGTCGCCATATTTTTCTGCGGTTTCCGCTTTGTTCAGACCCTGCAGCGCACCGTAGTGACGCTCGTTCAGTTTCCAGGATTTCTCAACCGGCAGCCAGGCCTGATCCAGCTCGTCCAGAATGTTCCACAGGGTATGGATGGCACGTTTCAGCACAGAGGTGTAAGCAAAGTCAAAGGTGAAGCCTTCTTCCTTCAGCAGCTTACCCGCCGCTTTCGCTTCGCTTACGCCTTTCTCGGACAGATCAACGTCATACCAGCCGGTGAAGCGGTTTTCGTTGTTCCACTGGCTTTCGCCGTGGCGCACCAGGACAAGCTTAGTATTAGCCATTTCTTACTCCTCAAGCATTTTGAATGATAACAATTCTCATTATATTGCCGTGACCGTGCCAGCAGCAACGCTTAACCCTAACCATAGCGAAAATAGTTCGAGAGTGTAAGATGCATGTGAATCCAGGGTTATGATTTTGTCTGCAATCGTCGCTATTTTCAGCAAAACGCGCATAAAAAAGCCCTCACGGAGAGGGCCTGACGCTTTTTGCAGGGCGGCGCTACGCTTGCGCCACCGGGCTTAAGCGCGCGGAACGAAATGGTATTCGGTGACGCTAACGTACTCTTCCCCCGGACGCAGCACGCAGTCCGGCTGCGGCCATTCCGGATGGTTAGGGCTGTCCGGCAGAAACTCGCTTTCCAGCGCCAGCCCCTGCCAGTCGCTGTAGGCGTTGTGTTCGCGCGCCGTGGTACCACCCAGATAGTTACCGGAATAGAACTGCAGGGCAGGGGCGGTGGTGTACACCGTCATCTGTAGCTTCTCATCAGCGGACCAGACCCGTGCGGCAGGCTGAGCAAGATCACCTTTTGCCTGCAACAGGAAGGCGTGGTCGTAACCTTTCACCTTGCGCTGATCGTCATCGCTCAGGAAATCCTGCGCGATGGTTTTCGGCTGACGGAAATCGAAGCTGCTGCCGCTTACCGGTTTCAGCCCCTGATAAGGGATGCCAGCTTCATCGACCGGCAGGTATTCCTCCGCCAGGATTTGCAGCTTATGGCTGCGGACATCGCTCTGGCTACCGTCGAGGTTGAAATAGGCGTGGTTCGTCAGGTTGACCGGGCACGGCTTATCGACCGTTGTGCGGTACTCAATGACGATGCGGTTATCCTCGGTCAGCGTGAAGCGAGCGGTCGCGGTGAGATTGCCCGGGTAGCCCTGGTCTCCGTCAAGGGAGTCCAGAGAGAACCATACTTCGCCGTCATTTTGCTGCGCAATTTTCCAGCGGCGCTTATCAAAGCCTTCCGGTCCGCCGTGCAGCTGATTCTCGCCCTGGCTTGAAAGCAGCGAATATCCAGCGCCGTCCAGCTCAAAGCGGCTTTTGGCAATGCAGTTGGCGTAGCGGCCTATGGAGGCGCCAAGAAAGGCGGTCTGCTCGATATACTGCTCTGGCGACGCGCAGCCGAGCAGGGTTTCGCGCACGCTGCCGTCAGGCATCGGCACGCGGGCAGAAAGTAGCGTTGCGCCCCAGTCCATCAGCGTAACCACCATCCCGGCGCTGTTGCGCAGGGTTAACAGGCGATACGGCAGACCATCCGGTGCGAGTGTAGGTGTTTCGTTTAGCACTGTCCGGCTCCTTGTGATGCTTTACAGACGTAGAAAGTTTCTTTGATGCCCGTTCTGGCTTCGTACTGCTTAGCCACGGCGTCCTGGACGGCAGGGACCAGCTCTTCCGGCATCAGGGCGACGATACACCCGCCAAACCCGCCGCCGGTCATGCGTACCCCGCCTTTGTCGCCAATCGTGGCTTTTACAATCTCAACCAGCGTGTCGATTTGCGGCACGGTGATTTCGAAATCGTCGCGCATGGAGGCATGAGATTCTGCCATCAGCTCGCCCATCCGCTTCAGGTCACCTTTTGCCAGCGCGGAGGCGGCCTCTACGGTACGGGCATTCTCCGTCAGTATATGACGCACGCGCTTCGTGACAACGGGATCCAGCTCGTGGGCGACCTTGTTAAACTCCTCAAGCGAAACATCGCGCAGGGCCGGCTGCTGGAAGAAACGCGCGCCGGTTTCACACTGTTCGCGACGCGTGTTGTATTCGCTGCCCACCAGGGTACGCTTGAAGTTACTGTTGACGATCACCACTGCTGCCCCTTTCGGCAACGGAACCGCTTTGGTTCCGAGGGAGCGGCAGTCAATCAGCAGCGCATGATCTTTCTTGCCCAGCGCGGAGATCAGCTGATCCATAATGCCGCAGTTGCAGCCCACGAACTGGTTTTCCGCTTCCTGACCGTTCAGGGCGATCTGCGCGCCGTCCAGCGGCAGATGATAAAGCTGCTGGAACACGGTGCCCACCGCAACCTCCAGCGATGCAGATGAACTCAATCCCGCACCCTGCGGCACGTTGCCGCCGATCGTCAGATCGGCCCCGCCGAAATTGTTGTCGCGTTTTTGCAGGTGCTTCACCACGCCGCGAACATAGTTGGCCCACTGCTGGCTCTCGTGGGTGACGATCGGCGCATCGAGGGAAAATTCGTCAATTTCGTTGTCGTAATCCGCGGCGATTACCCGTACTTTACGATCGTCGCGTTTCGCGCAGCTGATGACCGTCTGGTAGTCGATGGCGCATGGCAGCACGAAACCGTCGTTGTAGTCGGTATGCTCACCGATCAGGTTAACGCGGCCGGGCGCCTGGATAACGTGAGTGGCAGGGTAGCCAAATTTTTCAGCAAACAGGGATTGTGTTTTATCTTTCAGACTCATTTTTAGACTCCTGATTCGCGGTAGTGGACATCGCTAACGGCACGCAGACGCTCTGCCGCCTGTTCCGCCGTCAGGTCACGCTGGGTTTCCGCCAGCATTTCGTAGCCCACCATGAATTTACGTACCGTCGCGGAACGCAGCAGCGGCGGGTAAAAATGGGCATGCAGCTGCCAGTGTTGATTATCTTCGCCGTTAAACGGCGCGCCGTGCCAGCCCATGGAGTACGGGAAGGAGCACTGGAAGAGGTTGTCGTAACGGCTGGTCAGCTTCTTCAGCGCCAGCGCAAGGTCGTCTCGCTGGGCGTCGCTGAGGTCGGTAATGCGGTGAACAGGCGCTTTTGGCAGCAGCAGGGTTTCAAACGGCCACGCCGCCCAGTATGGCACCACGGCAAGCCAGTGTTCCGTTTCCACCACGGTACGGCTGCCGTCCGCCAGCTCCCGCCGGGTA
This sequence comes from Callosobruchus maculatus, assembly GCA_951848785.1. Taxonomy (NCBI): domain Eukaryota; kingdom Metazoa; phylum Arthropoda; class Insecta; order Coleoptera; family Chrysomelidae; genus Callosobruchus; species Callosobruchus maculatus. The sequence goes on along the minus strand of CATOUR010000866.1, from coordinate 16,326 downwards.
TAATCCACCAGCATCGGTGAGCCGTTCTGGGTGAAATACGCTTTTTGCAGACGATCTTCGCGCTCGGCTTCATTTGGCAGGAAGCTGTTCGCCCAGATCTGCCCGTGCGGATGGGGGTTAGAACAGCCCATCGCCGCGCCTTTATTTTCAAACACCTGCACCCACGGGTAGGTTTGGCCCAGCTCCGCCGTTTGCGCCTGCCAGGTGGACACCACCTCTTTCAGCGCCTCAACGCTCAGCTCCGGCAGCGTTTTGCTGTGATCGGGAGAGAAGCAGATTACGCGGCTGGTGCCTCGGGCGCTTTCGCAGCGCATCAGCGGATCGTGGCTTTCCGGCGCGTCCGGCGTGTCGGTCATCAGCGCCGCAAAATCGTTAGTAAAAACGAAGGTGCCTTTGTAGTCCGGGTTTTTATCGCCCGTCACGCGCGTATTGCCCGGACAGAGGAAGCAGTCCGGGTCATGCTGAGGCAGCGTCTGTTTTGCAGGCGTCTCCTGCGCCCCCTGCCAGGGGCGCTTGGCGCGATGCGGAGAAACTAAAATCCATTGCCCGCTGAGCGGGTTAAAACGACGATGCGGGTGATCGACGGGGTTGAATTGCGTCATGACAAATCCTTAGTCCGGATAGCCCTGCGGATGGCGTGACTGCCAGTGCCAGGTATCCTGTGCCATTTCATCAAGCGTGCGGGTGACACGCCAGTTAAGCTCTTTATCCGCTTTGGTGGCATCGGCCCAGTAAGCAGGGAGATCGCCATCACGGCGGGGGGCGAAGTGATAGTTCACCGGCTTGCCGCAGGCTTTGCTGAAGGCATTTACCACATCCAGCACGCTGCTGCCGATCCCGGCGCCAAGGTTGTAAATATGCACGCCAGGTTTATCTGCCAGCTGCTGCATCGCCGCCACGTGGCCGTCGGCCAAATCCATGACGTGAATGTAATCGCGCACGCCGGTGCCGTCTTCGGTGGGGTAATCGTTGCCAAAAATAGCCAGGGAATCACGACGGCCCACGGCCACCTGCGCGATATACGGCATCAGGTTATTAGGAATGCCCTGCGGATCCTCGCCCATATCGCCTGACGGATGCGCGCCAACCGGATTGAAGTAGCGCAGCAGCGCAATGCTCCAGTCGGGCTGCGCTTTTTGCAGGTCGGTCAGGATCTGCTCCACCATCAGCTTGCTCTTGCCATACGGGCTTTGCGGCGTGCCGGTCGGGAAGCTTTCAACGTAAGGAATTTTTGGCTGGTCGCCGTAGACGGTCGCGGAGGAGCTGAAGATAAAGTTTTTGACGTTTGCGGCACGCATGGCGGAAATCAGACGCAGGGTACCGTTAACGTTGTTGTCGTAGTACTCAAGCGGTTTTGCCACCGATTCGCCAACCGCCTTCAGGCCCGCGAAGTGGATCACGGTCTCAATCTCGCGATCGCGAAGGATTTCGGTCATTAACGCTTCATTGCGGATATCGCCTTCCACGAAGGTCGGTCGTTTACCCGAAAGACGTTCAATGACGGGCAGCACGCTGCGCTTGCTGTTGCACAGGTTATCAAGGATGACGACATCGTGGCCGCTTTGCAGCAGTTGCACACAGGTATGACTTCCTATGTAACCGCTACCACCTGTTACCAGAACTCGCATATTACGCTCCATTAGGCTTATGGTATGAATTAACCATAGCATATCAGAGACGCTAAAAGTGTGACATGGGATAAAATAGTGGTATCGTTTACACTGCTTTTCAAACTCGCTTTTTCACAGAGTGAGAGCATTTTAGATCAAAGAGATAGAGATGTATTGTTGCAGGTTATCTGAAAAGCGGAGGGCAGCGCCCTCCGGCAGTTAATCGATTTTGCTGAGCAGGTAGCGGTAGCGCTCGCCGTCAGGGACAAACTCCAGCCGGTGGGTAATGCAGGACGGGGCATCCTCAGCGTGGTGCGACACGAACAGCAGCTGGGTTTCCCCCTCGCTGATCAGCACGTCCACAAAGCGGCGGATCAGCTGGCGGTTCAGCGGATCCAGCCCCTGCAACGGTTCGTCCAGAATCAGCAGAGTAGGGTGTTTAACCAGCGCGCGGACGATTAACGCCAGCCGCTGCTGCCCCCACGACAGGCTGTGGAACGGGGCGTCGGCTACCCGGTTGTCCATGCCCAGAATATCCAGCCACTGCTGCACCAGCTTGTGCTGCTTGTCCGATACCGCCTGATAAATGCCGATGGAATCGAAGTAGCCGGAGAGGATCGCGTTGCGCACCGTGGTGCTCACGCGGTAATCCAGATGCAGGCTGCTGCTGACATAGCCAATGTGCTTTTTGATGTCCCAGATGGTTTCCCCGCTGCCGCGACGGCGGCCGAAGAGGGTCAGATCGTTGCTGTACCCCTGCGGATGATCGCCGGTAATCAGGCTCAGCAGCGTGGATTTACCCGCCCCGTTGGGGCCGGTGATCTGCCAGTGTTCACCCGGATTTACCGTCCAGCTGAGGTGATTAAGAATGGGGCGATCGTCATAAGCCACCACGCCGTCGCGCAGCACGATGCGCGGCTGATCGGGATCCAGCCCGCGTCGTGCCGATGGCGCATCAGGCTCCGGCAGGGCGATGCCGTCCAGCTTTTCGCTGTGCGCCAGCTGCGCAACCAGCGCCTGGCGCAGCAGCGTCGCTTTTTCCCCGGTTTCGGTCAGGCTACAGTCTGCCAGCACGCCCGCGTGCTGTACGAAATCAGGAATTTCATCAAAGCGATTAAGGACCAGCACAACGGTGTATCCCTGCTGGTTGAGCGTCGCCAGCAGCGCGGCCAGCTGTGCGCGGGACTGTACGTCCAGGCCGTCAAACGGCTCATCAAGAATGAGGAGCTCCGGCTCGCCCATCAGCGCCTGGCACAGCAGCGCTTTGCGCGTCTCGCCGGTAGAAAGGTATTTGAAGCGTCGGGTAAGCAGGGCGGTAATGCCAAACTGCTCCGCCAGCTGGCGACAGCGGGCAGGATCTTTTATCTCATCCTGGATAATTTCCGCCGTCGTGCGGCCGGTATCTTCTTCGCCAGGGCTGAGCATATCGGTATTGTTACGCTGCCACTCATCGCTGACCAGCTTCTGCAGCTGCTCAAAGGAAAGGCGCGTCAGCCGGGTGAAGCCACACTCGCGCTCACCCTTCAGCTGGGTTAGTTCCCCCGCCAGGGCGCGGGCCAGCGCTGATTTTCCGCTGCCGTTAGTGCCCACAAACGCCCAGCTTTCTCCGGCGCGTAAGGTTAACTCAGGCAGCGACAGGGTACGGGTATCGCTAAGACGAAACGTGCCTTGCGAAATATGCAATGATGACATGTGTTATCCCATTTTTTGCAGCAACAGATGTCAGGGATACCCAGAGTCGGATGGATTGTCAATGCGCTTAGCACAATGTGGCGATAATCACCCGGTCTGCATTGAAATATGCGGTCACGACAGCACCTTCATCTAATTCAGCCGCGTCGTTTACCGGAACGGTGGCGCAAAGCGTCTGGCCGTCCGCAAGGGTCATCAGCACCTCGCACTGTTCTTCACCGCGTTCAATATGGCTGATGCTTCCCCGCAGCTGGTTATCCGCTTCTGCTGCATGTTCGGGATAGCGCGTGATGCCGATCCAGGGCGCCTTCAGTAATATCAGCACTTCGCTACCTTCGTTTAGCCCGAGGCGTTGGCTGCTTTGCGCGGTGACGGCGGCTTTCAGGCGCGTCGTGCCGTCTGCGAGCAGGATCTCAATGTGCTCCTGCACCCGGGAACGATCGCGTCCCGTTACCGTACCAAACCACTGGTTACGGGCGCTGGTCTGTAACGAGAAGCGGGAGATGGCGGCCAGCAGGCTGTCCAGCGGCAGGCTGTCGTCATCGCTTAACACATCAAATGCCTTTTGCTGGATCTGCGCCAGTAAATCGTAGAGCTGGATCAGCCGTTGCCCGTAGCGCGTTAACGCGGCGCCGCCGCCGCCTTTCCCGCCTGTGGCCCGGTCCACCAGCGTCTGCTCGCTCAGGGTGTTCATCTCGTTGATCGCATCCCAGGCGCTTTTATAGCTGATGCCGGCGTTTTTGGCTCCCTGGCTAATCGAGCCAGTTTGTTCTATTTGTTTTAACAGGGCGATGCGTCGCGGATCGGCGAAAAGCTTCTGCTGAAGTCGTAGGGTGAGGAGAATTTCGGCCTGCATAACAGTGTCCCGGCAAAAAGGCTATTGTGACCCAAATGCCCCGGTGCGCAAAGCGCACCGCACAAAAGGGGATGTTTTTATTACTTTTCAGGGTAGAATAAGCCGTTCACAAGATCTGGAGAAAACCATGTTAGAGTTGTTGAAAAGTCTGGTATTCGCGGTAATCATGGTGCCAGTAGTGATGGCTATCATCCTCGGTGCCATCTACGGCCTGGGTGAAGTGTTCAACGTCTTTTCGAACATTGGTCATCGTCGGGACCAGCCTAAAAAGCAGCAATAATTTCCTCCAAAACGCCCGGCCAGCCCGGGCGTTTTGCTCTCAAGTTTCCCTCTTTTCCGCCGATATCATTTACAACGTTCCTTGAGCTTACTCATTAATCGGTACGATTTAGCGCTAGGAACGCCTGTTATATATCGTTATATTTATTTTTATATAACGATACGCACAGGAGCTTCAAATGGCACGTTCATGGGTACGCCTTTTCGCAGGGGCAACGCTGACGCTTTCACTCACCGGGCACGCGCTGGCAGATGAGGGAAAAATCACGGTCTTTGCGGCGGCGTCGCTGACTAACGCGATGCAGGATATTGCCGCGGTATACAAAAAAGAGAAAAACGTTGAGGTCGTGTCGTCGTTTGCCTCCTCTTCCACGCTGGCCCGCCAGATTGAAGCCGGGGCGCCTGCCGATCTGTTCATCTCTGCCGATCAGAAATGGATGGATTACGCGGTTGAGAAAAAGGCTGTTGAAACGGACACCCGTGAAACCCTGCTGGGAAATAGCCTGGTGGCGATCGCGCCTGCAAACAGCAGGCAGGGCGACATCGCCATTAACAAACAGACGGACTGGACCCGTCTGCTCAACGGCGGCCGTCTGGCGGTAGGCGATCCCGCGCATGTCCCGGCCGGGATTTATGCGAAGGAAGCGCTGCAAAAGCTGGGCGCCTGGGAGACGCTGTCGCCGAAGCTGGCGCCTGCGGAAGACGTGCGCGGCGCGCTGGCGCTGGTAGAGCGTAACGAAGCCCCGCTCGGGATTGTGTATGGCTCTGATGCGGTTGCCGGTAAAGGCGTGAAGGTGGTGGGCACCTTCCCGGAAGACTCGCATAAGAAAGTGGAATATCCTGTTGCGATAGTTGATGGACATAAAAATGCGACCGTGACGGCCTTCGTTGATTACCTGAAGGGGCCGGAAGCGTCCGCGATCTTTAAACGTTACGGATTTACGACTCACGAATGATATTGACCGAACCTGAATGGCAGGCCGTGCTGCTGAGCCTGAAAGTATCTTCCCTGGCGGTTGCGCTGAGCTTGCCCTTTGGGGTGTTCTTTGCCTGGTTACTGGTTCGCGTGAAGTTTCCAGGCAAAGCCCTGCTCGACAGCGTTCTTCATCTCCCGCTCGTGCTGCCGCCCGTGGTTGTCGGCTATCTGCTGCTGGTCTCAATGGGGAGGCGCGGTTTTATCGGTGAATGGCTGTACGACTGGTTTGGACTCACCTTTGCTTTCAGCTGGCGCGGCGCGGTGCTTGCCGCGGCGGTGATGTCCTTCCCGCTGATGGTGCGCGCCATCCGCCTGGCGCTGGAAGGGGTTGATATCCGCTTAGAACAGGCTGCCCGCACGCTGGGCGCAGGCCGCTGGCGGGTGTTTCTGACCATCACGCTGCCGCTCACGTTACCGGGAATTATCGTCGGCACGGTGCTGGCCTTCGCCCGTTCGCTGGGCGAGTTTGGTGCAACTATCACGTTTGTATCAAACATTCCGGGCGAGACGCGTACCATCCCGTCGGCGATGTATACCCTGATTCAGACGCCGGGCGGCGAAGGAGCGGCGGCCCGGTTGTGCATTATTTCGATCGTGCTCGCCCTGGTCTCGCTGCTGGTGTCCGAGTGGCTGGCGCGCCTCAGCCGTGAACGGATGGGGAAACAGTGATGCTGGAACTCAATTTTACCCAGACTCTGGGCAACCACACGTTGACGCTGAACGAAACGCTGCCTGCCAGCGGCATCACCGCTATTTTTGGCGTTTCCGGGGCGGGCAAAACGTCACTGATTAATGCGATTAGCGGCCTGACGCGTCCTCAGTCCGGCCGCATTGTGCTGAATAACCGCGTCCTGAATGACGCAGAAAAGAAGATCTGCCTTGCACCTGAGAAGCGCCGCATCGGCTATGTGTTTCAGGACGCGCGCCTGTTTCCCCACTACAGCGTGCGCGGCAACCTGCGCTACGGTATGGCGAAAAGCATGGCCGGACAGTTTGAAAAGCTGGTGGCGCTGCTGGGCATCGAGCCGCTGCTGGATCGCCTGCCGTCTTCGCTGTCGGGCGGTGAAAAACAGCGCGTGGCGATTGGCCGCGCCTTGTTAACCGCGCCGGAACTGTTGCTGCTCGATGAACCGCTGGCCTCGCTGGATATACCGCGCAAGCGCGAGCTGCTGCCGTATCTGCAACGTCTGGCGCGTGAAATCAACGTTCCAATGCTGTACGTCAGCCATTCGCTGGACGAGATCTTACATCTGGCCGACAAAGTGCTGGTGCTGGAAGCGGGCGGCGTGAAGGCCTTTGGCAACCTGGAAGAGGTGTGGGGCAGCAGCGTCATGCATCCGTGGCTGCCAAAGGAGCAGCAGAGCAGCATTCTGAAGGTGAACGTGCTGGAACACCATCCGCACTATGCGATGACCGCGCTGGCGCTGGGCGATCAGCATCTGTGGGTCAATAAAATCGACACGCCGCTACAGTCGACCTTACGGATCCGCATTCAGGCGTCGGACGTCTCTCTGGTGCTGCAACCGCCGCTGCAAACCAGCATCCGCAATATACTGCGCGCCAGAGTGGCGCAGTGTTTTGACGATAACGGTCAGGTAGAAGTGCAGCTGGAGGTGGGCAGCAGAACGCTGTGGGCGCGCATCAGCCCGTGGGCCAGGGATGAGTTAGGCATCAGGCCTGGCCTGTGGCTCTACGCGCAAATCAAGAGCGTCTCCATCACCGCCTGATTACAGCAGGTGGGTATAGATATACTGCGCGATGCTGTCGGTGGTGTTCTCGCCAATCACCACGTCAGCCCGCGCTTTCACCGCATCATCGGCGTTGCCCATCGCCACGCCCGTGCCGGCAGCTTCCAGCATGCTGATGTCGTTATAGTTATCGCCAAACGCAATCACGTCCCGCATTGACCAGCCCTGCGACTCAACGAACTGGGTCAGCCGTTTGCCTTTGCTGTTGCCTTTACGGGCAATATCTACCTGATCGTGCCACGACCATTCGCATTCCAGGCCCAGGGTGTGCTCGACATGTTTAGCGAAGGTATTAAGTTTGGTGGTGTCTTCATCGGTCAGGGCGAATTTCCAGATGGCCTCGACATCCTCCGCCGCCTGGCGCAGGGAAGATACCTGAGTGAACACCGGACGCTGCGCTTCCGGCAGGGACAGCGCCCAGTTGCTGGTGCGTATCACGTGGCCGGTCGGGCGCTCATACATCATGGCGTTATCCACGTACATCAGGCCGTGAATGGCGTGCTCATCCAGTAAATCAATCAATTGCAGCGCCTGAGAAACGGGAAGCGGATCGGACGTTAAAACCTTTTTCGCCTGATAATCATACAAATAGGTGCCATTACAACAAATTGCAGGTGTATCTAAGCCCAGTGCCTGATAAAAAGGATGAATGGCAACGTGATGTCGACCCGTTACGATGAGAAGTTGATACCCCGCTTCCTGGGCTCTTTTAAGGGCTTCGAGAGAAGAGGGGAGCAGGGTTTTCTGAGGGGTAAGCAGTGTTCCGTCTAAATCCAGGGCAATCACTCGCGAGGTCATTTTTTCTTCCGGGTTAATGTTGAATTTAAGGCCTGTCGGGATGGTACACCGAGAGCGGATCCCTGCAAAATCCCGAACTACAATTCAGCATTCACCGTTAAAAATAATCAGGAGTATTCATGAAACAAACCGTTTATACCGCCAGTCCTGAAAGTCAGCAGATCCATGTCTGGCGTTTGAATACAGAAGGTTCGCTTACGCTGGTTCAGGTTGTTGATGTGCCAGGCCAGGTTCAGCCGATGGTCGTCAGCCCGGATAAACGTTTTCTTTATGTCGGCGTGCGCCCGGAATTTCGCGTTCTGGCCTACCGCATCTCCCCGGATGATGGCGCGCTGACCTATACCGCAGAAGCACCGCTGCCGGGCAGCCCGACCCATATTTCTACCGACCATAAGGGCAACTTTATCTTCAGCGGCTCCTACAATGCAGGCTGCGTGAGCGTCACCCGCCTGGAAGACGGTATTCCGGTTGAAACGGTCGACGTGGTGGAAGGGCTCGAAGGTTGCCACTCCGCTAACATCTCCCCGGATAACCGCACGCTGTGGGTCCCGGCGCTGAAGCAGGATCGCATCTGCCTGTTTACCCTGAGCGAAGACGGCCACCTGGTCGCGCAAAGCCCGGCGGAAGTAACCACCGTGGAAGGGGCAGGCCCGCGCCACATGGTCTTCCATCCGAATCAGCAGTATGCCTACGTGGTAAACGAGCTGAACAGCTCGGTAGACGTGTGGGAGCTGAAAGATCCTAACGGTCAGATTGAGTGCGTGCAGACGCTGGACATGATGCCGTCTGACTTCTCCGACACCCGCTGGGCGGCCGATATTCATATCACGCCTGATGGCCGTCACCTGTATGCCTGTGACCGTACCTCCAGCCTGATCACCGTATTTAGCGTCTCTGAAGACGGCAGCGTGCTGGCGATTGAGGGCTTCCAGCCGACAGAGACCCAGCCGCGCGGCTTTAATGTCGATCACAGCGGCAAATACCTGATTGCGGCGGGGCAGAAATCCCACCACATCGCGCTTTATGAGATCAAGGGCGTGCAGGGGCTACTGGAAGAGAAAGGGCGCTATGCGGTCGGCCAGGGGCCAATGTGGGTTGTGATTAACGCGCACTGATCCGCAGAAAGTAAAAAACCTCGCAAATGCGAGGTTTTTTTACGCCCGGTGGTAGCCGGGTGAGCATCTCGAAATGAAACCAACGGGCTGATAATAATATCGGCCCGTGGTGAAGTAAAATGATTGTCAAAGATGATGTTAAAAATAGCGCATTGCGCCAGTTATAATTTTTAGTAAATTCAATGAATTTAAGCGCGCGTCTTTATAAATTCCTAATTACCCTTCAACTGTTTTTATGTGGGTCTTCCCTTATTGTGGTGGCTGAGGGCATGATAATGGTATGTTTTATCACCTGAGAGCATCACCATGGATGAGAAATCTCTCTATGCCCGCATCCTTAACCTGACCGCTCCATGGCAGGTTAAATCCCTTTCCCTTGATGAAAAAGCCGGTTCTGTTACCGTCATCGTCGGTATCGCTGAAAACGCGTCATTATCCTGCCCGACCTGCGGTAAAACCTGCCCTGTGCACGACCACCGACATCGCAAATGGCGTCACCTTGATACCTGCCAGTTCGCCACTCTGGTTGAAGCCGGTGTCCCCCGAATCATGTGCCTGGACCATGGTTGTCAGACCCTGCCTGTTCCATGGGCGGGACCGGGAAGCCGCTACACGCTGCTGTTCGAGTCGTTCGTCATCTCATGGCTGAAAATCAGCACCGTCGATGCAGTCAGGAAACAGCTGAGGCTGAGCTGGAATGCCGTCGATAACATTATGCAGCGGGCGGTTAAGCGTGGACTCGCCCGCCGTAAAGCCCCGCAGTCAGCACGTCATCTCTGTGTTGATGAGGTCGCCTTCAAAAAGGGTCATCAGTACGTCACGGTTATCTCTGATACACAGGGACAGGCTCTGGAGCTCAGGGATGATCGCGGTGTTGAAAGCCTGGCGGGTTACCTCAGGAGCCTGGGCGACCGTCAGATCGAATCCATCAAAACCCTGTCGATGGACATGAACCCGGCTTATATCAGCGCAGCCCGTATCCACCTGCCCAACGCGGTAGAAAAAATCGCCTTCGATCACTTCCATGTCGCGAAAATGCTCTGTGCCGTCGTGGATAAAACACGGCAGTCAGAGATGAAAATCATCCCGTTGCAGGCACGAAAAAGTGCACATCGCTCCCGTTATCTGTGGTTGTACGGCCGCCATAAACGTCATGGTCGAATAGCAGAAAGACTGGAAGCGGCGCAGATGGCCCTGCCTGAAACCAGCCGTTGCTGGGCAATGAAAGAGATGGCCCGGGAGCTCTGGGAACCGTCGGTATGACGGGCACAGCAGACGTCTGTGGCTGGAATGGATCGCGATGGCCAAAGATGTGGGAGTCCCGCTGCTGAGCAGTGCAGCCCGGACGTTACGTAAACGGCTGTACGGGATCCTGAATGCGATGAAGCATCGGGTATCAAACGGCAACGCAGAATCACTGAACAGTAAAATACGGTTGCTGAGGATCAAGTCCAGAGGATACCGGAACAAAGAGCGCTTCAAAATCGCAGTGATGTTCCATTACGGCAGGTTAAACATGGAGTTATGAGTCTCCCACCATGATCGGGGAAGACCCTTTTATGTACAGTGGCGGCTTGATATAATCCCTTCCGTTGGTTCGAGACGTTGCAGTTCCGCACATCAGGATCCGTTTCAAGTCCTGGCTGTCGGGTGGTGCCGGCAGTGCCTGTACTGTGGAGCATCTCGAAATGAAACCAACACACCTCGGGCGACAGGCAGCGGAAAGGTAAGCCAGAGGAGAAGTGCTCTATACCAAAGGAGTGGCGTATGAGCGGTGTGGAATGGGCAATTCTGTTCCTGCAACTCATGGTTGCAATTATGCAACTATTGGATGCGTTTCTTAAGTTCGGTACCTGACGTATCCAGTCGCAGTAAAAAGGGGGATTAAAAATCCCCCTTTTACGCTTATTTTACTGCTTCGGCTCGGCAACCACCTTGCTACCCAGACCGCGGTTGTTGTATTCCCACATGCGGTTGAAGTTAGCGTCGTTCAGATTGCGCTGCACCTTCTCTTTATCATCCACCGTGCCGGTGTTGCCGGAGAACGGACGTTTGGAGATCGCCGCGTCTGCCCACGGTTTCGCCACGTTAAAGCCTTCGTTAATCACGCTGTCGCGGATCACCACCTGACCGTTCGTGGCGGAATCCACGTCCAGCGAGCGGCCAAGCTGCGCAACGCCGTCACCGGCAGCCGTAAAGCGGCTGTTAACGGCCAGGAAGCCATAGAAGAGGTTGGACTGCGTGGCCGGCGCGAACACGTAACCTTCCTGCTGAGTGCGCGAGTTCACCACGCGGAAATCGGTGTTCTCGAACACCACCGCACCGCGACCGGACACCATATCCACATCACCTTCAACGTAGCTGTTGGTAACCAGGGTGCGCGTAAGGCGGTTATTCTGGAGGGTATTCTGCACGCCGCTGTTGGTGACGAAGAAGGTGTTCTGACGGCCAAGAATATTGACGTTGTTGATTTGTACCTTGTCGCCATCGCTGCGCAGCGCCACGGCCTGGTGATTACCTGCGTCAACGCTGTCGCCCAGGGTGTTCTGAATGGTCAGATTCTGTAACTGCAGGCCGTTGTTCTGAGACCAGAATACCGCCGAGCACATCACGCCAACTGTGGCGGCACGCTTGCTCTGGCATTTATCAAACATATACCACGCCGGTTTGCCTGGCATGTATTTGCCGGCCGGGTTCACCAGATGGCGCCAGGCCGCGCCGTCGAGCTCTGAATCAATTGCCAGGCCAATTTTTACGTCGACCGCTTTTTCGCCCAGGCCGTAAATGGTAATGCTGCCAGGGGCCGCCGGAACGTACACGGTGCCTTCGTATTCACCCGGCAGGATCGCAATGTACTGACGAGATGCGCTGTGTTTGGTGATTGCCGCATCGACCGCTGCCTGAATAGAGGTGTGCGTGACGCCCTGCGCCCCGGCCGGGCCAACAACGAAGTCTGGCTGTTTCGGCAGGTTAATAGAAGAAGGCGTCCACGGGGCAGCGTTTGGATCCATCGACGAGAAATAGTGCGCACGGGTGAAATTCTTCGCTTCATCCGCAGACAGAACAGGGCGGGAAGCGGTGCCCGGAGCAACCTGCTCAGAGGGTTGCTGATCCGGTGGTGTTGAGCTGCACGCGGATAAAGTCACGCCAAAGGCAAGTGCCAACGCCAGACGGGAAATCCTGGAAATAGTCAAGGTAATGCTCCTGGGTATGCAAGTCTTATCTGGATAGACGAAATAGCCTGCTTTTTTATACTAAGTTGAGCGAAACGGGAAGATAAAAAGGGGGAAAAGTTGCACTTTTGCCCGGAGGGGACGGGAAAGTCATCACAAATAAATAACATTTTGCCTCAGGGCGGTTGACAGTCGGTGGCAGATGAAAATAAATGTCTATACAACCCATGACAAGTGGAAGGCACATGCAGCAGATTCATCCCGACGATGTGATATGGCGAAATGCCCGACTGGCAACCCTGGTTGCAGGCGAACCGGAACCGTATGGTCTGAAAGAGCAGCATGCTCTCGTGGTGCGTGGCCAAACGATTCTGGCCGTTATTCCTGAATCAGAGGTCCCCTCCGGGCATCGCCAGTGTGTCGATCTCAACGGGCGTCTGGTCACCCCGGCCTGATCGACTGCCATACCCACCTGGTGTTCGGCGGCGACCGCGCGGCGGAATGGGAGCAGCGGCTTAACGGCGTATCGTATCAGACCATTAGCGCCCAGGGAGGCGGGATTAACGCCACGGTGACGGCCACCCGCAACAGTTCACCAGAAACCCTGCTGGCTCTGGCGCAGCAACGTCTCCGGCGTCTGATGAACGAAGGGGTAACGACCGTTGAAATCAAATCGGGATACGGGCTCAATGCCGATACCGAAGAGAAAATGCTGCTGGTTACGCGCCAGCTCGGCCTGAACAACCTGGTGGACATCAGCCCGACGCTGCTGGCGGCGCACGCCGTCCCTGCGGAGTACCGGCAGGATCCGGACGCGTATATGACGCTGGTCTGTGAGGAGATCGTTCCCGCGCTTTGGCAAAAAGAACTGTTTGAAGCGGTGGACGTGTTTTGTGAAAACGTCGGCTTTACCCCGGCACAAACCGAACGCCTGTTCCGGGCCGCCGCCGCGCTCGGTATCCCGGTTAAAGGGCACGTAGAGCAGCTCTCCAGCCAGGGCGGCGCGGCGCTGGTCAGCCGCTACAGGGGGCTTTCCGCGGATCATATTGAGTATCTTGATGATGCGGGGATCCAGGCGATGGCGCACGGCGGCACGGTCGCCGTATTACTCCCGGGGGCGTTCTATTTTCTTCAGGAGCGTCAGCGTCCCCCGGTGGAGCAGCTCAGAAAACAGGGCGTGCCGATGGCCATAGCCACCGATTACAATCCGGGCACCAGCCCGTTTGCCAGCCTGCATCTGGCGATGAATATGGCCTGCGTCCAGTTTGGCCTGACGCCGGAAGAAGCCTGGGCAGGCGTGACGCGCCATGCCGCGCAGGCGCTGGGGCGCGGCGCGACGCACGGGCAGTTGAAGGCGGGCTACGTGGCCGACTTTGTCGTCTGGGAGGCCAATCATCCGGTTGAGATGGTTTACGAGCCGGGGCGTAATCCTTTATATCATCGCGTATTCCGGGGGCAGATTGCATGAAGCTGTGGCATCCCGTTTCTCCGCAGGTCTGGCAGGGGCGTGACGACAGCGCCGAGTCCAGCACCGCAAAGCGCCTTTTCCAGACGATACGACAGCGTGAACGCTTCTCCCCCGAGCCGTCAGGCATCGCCCTGATGGGCTTTGAGTGTGATGAAGGGGTAAAGCGTAACCAGGGTAGGCCCGGAGCCGCGCAGGCCCCAGACGTGCTGCGCGGCGCGCTGGCGAATATGGCAAGCCATCAGGGACACGCGCGGCTGGTGGATATGGGCTCTGTTTATGTTGAAGGCAACGCCCTGGAGGCGGCACAGCGGGCGCTGAGCGATGCGGTAACCGCGTGCCAGCAGTCCGGGATGCGAACCCTGGTATTCGGCGGCGGGCATGAAACCGCCTGGGCGCACGGGCGCGGCGTGCTTGACGCCTTTGCCGCTGAACGCGTTGCGACGATCAACCTTGATGCGCACCTGGATTTACGCAAGGCTGAGCGGGCGACATCCGGCACGCCGTTCCGCCAGCTGGCGCACTATTGCGCGTCCCGGTCGCGCGAGTTTCACTACGCCTGCCTGGGCGTAAGCCGTGCGGCGAATACGCAGGCGCTGTGGGATGAAGCCGAGCGGCTAAACGTAACGCTGGTGGAAGATCTGCATTTTCGCCGCGATGCGTTATCCTCCCTGGACCGCGTGCTTGCGGGGGCAGACCGGGTTTATCTCACTATCGATCTCGATGTGCTGCCCGCCGCAGAAATGCCCGCCGTGTCGGCCCCTGCGGCGCTGGGGGTTCCGGCGCTCGATCTCTTGCCGGTGATTGAGCGTATCTGCCGAAGCGGTAAACTACAGGCGGCAGACCTCGTGGAATTTAACCCGCACTACGATCGGGACGGTCAGGGCGCGAAGCTTTCCGCCCGACTGGCCTGGCAAATTGCTCACTGGTGGGCATAACAACATTACAGGAGTCAGCATGTTTTCACGCTCACCGCAGCAACCGGCCAGCCCGCCCGCACCTTTTTATGAAAAGGTGAAAAAGGCGATCAGTGAAAAAATCGCCGCGGGCGTCTGGCGTCCGCACGACCGCATTCCGTCAGAAGCCGAGCTGGTGGCGCAGTTTGGCTTTAGCCGCATGACCATCAACCGTGCGCTGCGCGAACTTACCGATGAAGGGCTGCTGGTGCGTTTGCAGGGTGTCGGAACCTTTGTGGCCGAGCCAAAAGGGCAATCGGCGCTGTTTGAAATCCGCAGCATTGCCGATGAAATTACCTCCCGTCATCATCAGCACCATTGCGAAGTGCTGGTGCTTGAGGAGACGCAGGCCAGCGCCGGGCAGGCCGCTGAGCTGAACGTGAAGGAGGGCACGCGCATCTTCCATTCGGTGATGGTGCACTATGAGAACGACGTTCCGGTACAGATTGAAGATCGCTGCGTTAACGCCGGGCTGATCCCGGACTATCTTAACCAGGACTACACGCAAACGACGCCGCATGCGTATCTCTCCCTCGTCGCCCCGCTGACGGAAGGGGAGCATATTGTGGAGGCGGTGCGCGCCACGCCGCAGGAATGCGAGCTGTTGCGCATTAAAGAGCACGATCCCTGCTTGCTGATCCGCCGCCGTACCTGGTCATCCTCGCAAATTGTGTCGCACGCTAAGCTGCTGTTCCCGGGGAATCGCTACCGGCTGCAGGGCCACTTTATGTCATAAGATCGATAAGCGTGATCGCTAACGCAATATAGCAAAATTGTATCTTTTCTGTTAAATCCGGCCTTGTGTGTGCTTGTCTATACAAGTATATCTAAATGCATCACCTGTCCCTTACAAGGAACACACAATGTCGTCAGATAAATACCGCAAGCAGGATGTCCGCGCCGCGCGCGGCACCACCCTCACTGCAAAAAGCTGGCTCACCGAAGCACCGCTGCGCATGTTGATGAACAACCTCGATCCTGAGGTGGCAGAAAACCCCCACGAGCTGGTGGTTTACGGCGGCATTGGCCGCGCCGCGCGCAACTGGGCGTGCTATGACGCCATTGTTGAGTCTTTAACGAATCTGGAAAACGACGAAACCCTGCTGGTGCAGTCCGGCAAGCCGGTCGGCGTATTCAAAACCCACAAAAATGCGCCCCGCGTGCTGATTGCCAACTCCAACCTGGTGCCGCACTGGGCGACGTGGGAGCACTTCAACGAGCTGGACGCTAAGGGGCTGGCAATGTACGGCCAGATGACCGCCGGCAGCTGGATCTACATCGGCAGCCAGGGCATCGTGCAGGGCACCTATGAAACCTTCGTGGAGGCAGGCCGCCAGCACTATAGCGGCTCGCTGAAGGGCCGCTGGGTGCTCACCGCCGGTCTGGGCGGCATGGGTGGCGCGCAGCCGCTGGCCGCAACGCTGGCGGGAGCCTGCTCGCTGAACATCGAATGCCAGCAGAGCCGCATCGACTTCCGTCTGCGCACCCGCTACGTGGACGAGCAGGCCACCGACCTTGACGACGCCCTGGCGCGAATTAAGCGCTACACCGCCGAAGGCAAAGCGGTGTCGGTTGCCCTGTGCGGCAACGCGGCGGATATTCTGCCGGAGCTGGTGGCGCGCGGCGTGCGCCCGGATCTCGTTACCGACCAGACCAGC
>CATOUR010000865.1:7500-22500 GCA_951848785.1 Callosobruchus maculatus | reverse complement strand
ACGGACAGACGGACAGACGGACAGACGGACAGACGGACAGACGGACAGACGGACAGACGGACAGACGGACAGACGGACAGACGGACAGACGGACAGACGGACAGACGGACAGACGGACAGACGGACAGACGGACAGACGGACAGACGGACAGACGGACAGACGGACAGACGGACAGACGGACAGACGGACAGACGGACAGACGGACAGACGGACAGACGGACAGACGGACAGACGGACAGACGGACAGACGGACAGACGGACAGACGGACAGACAGACAGACAGACAGACAGACAGACAGACAGACAGACAGACAGACAGACAGACAGACAGACAGACAGACAGACAGACAGACAGACAGACAGACAGACAGACAGACAGACAGACAGACAGACAGACAGACAGACAGACAGACAGACAGACAGACAGACAGACAGACAGACAGACAGACAGACAGACAGACAGACAGACAGACAGACAGACAGACAGACAGACAGACAGACAGACAGACAGACAGACAGACAGACAGACAGACAGACAGACAGACAGACAGACAGACAGACAGACAGACAGACAGACAGACCGACAGACAGACAGACCGACAGACAGACAGACCGACAGACCGACAGACCGACAGACCGACAGACCGACAGACCGACAGACCGACAGACGGACAGACCGACAGACGGACAGACGTACAGACGTACAGACGTACAGACGTACAGACGTACAGACGTACAGACGTACAGACGTACAGACGTACAGACGTACAGACGTACAGACGTACAGACGTACAGACGTACAGACGTACAGACGTACAGACGTACAGACGTACAGACGTACAGACGTACAGACGTACAGACGTACAGACGTACAGACGTACAGACGTACAGACGTACAGACGTACAGACGTACAGACGTACAGACGTACAGACGTACAGACGTACAGACGTACAGACGTACAGACGTACAGACGTACAGACGTACAGACGTACAGACGTACAGACGTACAGACGTACAGACGTACAGACGTACAGACGTACAGACGTACAGACGTACAGACGTACAGACGTACAGACGTACAGACGTACAGACGTACAGACGTACAGACGTACAGACGTACAGACGTACAGACGTACAGACGTACAGACGTACAGACGTACAGACGTACAGACGTACAGACGTACAGACGTACAGACGTACAGACGTACAGACGTACAGACGTACAGACGTACAGACGTACAGACGTACAGACGTACAGACGTACAGACGTACAGACGTACAGACGTACAGACGTACAGACGTACAGACGTACAGACGTACAGACGTACAGACGTACAGACGTACAGACGTACAGACGTACAGACGTACAGACGTACAGACGTACAGACGTACAGACGTACAGACGTACAGACGTACAGACGTACAGACGTACAGACGTACAGACGTACAGACGTACAGACGTACAGACGTACAGACGTACAGACGTACAGACGTACAGACGTACAGACGTACAGACGTACAGACGTACAGACGTACAGACGTACAGACGTACAGACGTACAGACGTACAGACGTACAGACGTACAGACGTACAGACGTACAGACGTACAGACGTACAGACGTACAGACGTACAGACGTACAGACGTACAGACGTACAGACGTACAGACGTACAGACGTACAGACGTACAGACGTACAGACGTACAGACGTACAGACGTACAGACGTACAGACGTACAGACGTACAGACGTACAGACGTACAGACGTACAGACGTACAGACGTACAGACGTACAGACGTACAGACGTACAGACGTACAGACGTACAGACGTACAGACGTACAGACGTACAGACGTACAGACGTACAGACGTACAGACGTACAGACGTACAGACGTACAGACGTACAGACGTACAGACGTACAGACGTACAGACGTACAGACGTACAGACGTACAGACGTACAGACGTACAGACGTACAGACGTACAGACGTACAGACGTACAGACGTACAGACGTACAGACGTACAGACGTACAGACGTACAGACGTACAGACGTACAGACGTACAGACGTACAGACGTACAGACGTACAGACGTACAGACGTACAGACGTACAGACGTACAGACGTACAGACGTACAGACGTACAGACGTACAGACGTACAGACGTACAGACGTACAGACGTACAGACGTACAGACGTACAGACGTACAGACGTACAGACGTACAGACGTACAGACGTACAGACGTACAGACGTACAGACGTACAGACGTACAGACGTACAGACGTACAGACGTACAGACGTACAGACGTACAGACGTACAGACGTACAGACGTACAGACGTACAGACGTACAGACGTACAGACGTACAGACGTACAGACGTACAGACGTACAGACGTACAGACGTACAGACGTACAGACGTACAGACGTACAGACGTACAGACGTACAGACGTACAGACGTACAGACGTACAGACGTACAGACGTACAGACGTACAGACGTACAGACGTACAGACGTACAGACGTACAGACGTACAGACGTACAGACGTACAGACGTACAGACGTACAGACGTACAGACGTACAGACGTACAGACGTACAGACGTACAGACGTACAGACGTACAGACGTACAGACGTACAGACGTACAGACGTACAGACGTACAGACGTACAGACGTACAGACGTACAGACGTACAGACGTACAGACGTACAGACGTACAGACGTACAGACGTACAGACGTACAGACGTACAGACGTACAGACGTACAGACGTACAGACGTACAGACGTACAGACGTACAGACGTACAGACGTACAGACGTACAGACGTACAGACGTACAGACGTACAGACGTACAGACGTACAGACGTACAGACGTACAGACGTACAGACGTACAGACGTACAGACGTACAGACGTACAGACGTACAGACGTACAGACGTACAGACGTACAGACGTACAGACGTACAGACGTACAGACGTACAGACGTACAGACGTACAGACGTACAGACGTACAGACGTACAGACGTACAGACGTACAGACGTACAGACGTACAGACGTACAGACGTACAGACGTACAGACGTACAGACGTACAGACGTACAGACGTACAGACGTACAGACGTACAGACGTACAGACGTACAGACGTACAGACGTACAGACGTACAGACGTACAGACGTACAGACGTACAGACGTACAGACGTACAGACGTACAGACGTACAGACGTACAGACGTACAGACGTACAGACGTACAGACGTACAGACGTACAGACGTACAGACGTACAGACGTACAGACGTACAGACGTACAGACGTACAGACGTACAGACGTACAGACGTACAGACGTACAGACGTACAGACGTACAGACGTACAGACGTACAGACGTACAGACGTACAGACGTACAGACGTACAGACGTACAGACGTACAGACGTACAGACGTACAGACGTACAGACGTACAGACGTACAGACGTACAGACGTACAGACGTACAGACGTACAGACGTACAGACGTACAGACGTACAGACGTACAGACGTACAGACGTACAGACGTACAGACGTACAGACGTACAGACGTACAGACGTACAGACGTACAGACGTACAGACGTACAGACGTACAGACGTACAGACGTACAGACGTACAGACGTACAGACGTACAGACGTACAGACGTACAGACGTACAGACGTACAGACGTACAGACGTACAGACGTACAGACGTACAGACGTACAGACGTACAGACGTACAGACGTACAGACGTACAGACGTACAGACGTACAGACGTACAGACGTACAGACGTACAGACGTACAGACGTACAGACGTACAGACGTACAGACGTACAGACGTACAGACGTACAGACGTACAGACGTACAGACGTACAGACGTACAGACGTACAGACGTACAGACGTACAGACGTACAGACGTACAGACGTACAGACGTACAGACGTACAGACGTACAGACGTACAGACGTACAGACGTACAGACGTACAGACGTACAGACGTACAGACGTACAGACGTACAGACGTACAGACGTACAGACGTACAGACGTACAGACGTACAGACGTACAGACGTACAGACGTACAGACGTACAGACGTACAGACGTACAGACGTACAGACGTACAGACGTACAGACGTACAGACGTACAGACGTACAGACGTACAGACGTACAGACGTACAGACGTACAGACGTACAGACGTACAGACGTACAGACGTACAGACGTACAGACGTACAGACGTACAGACGTACAGACGTACAGACGTACAGACGTACAGACGTACAGACGTACAGACGTACAGACGTACAGACGTACAGACGTACAGACGTACAGACGTACAGACGTACAGACGTACAGACGTACAGACGTACAGACGTACAGACGTACAGACGTACAGACGTACAGACGTACAGACGTACAGACGTACAGACGTACAGACGTACAGACGTACAGACGTACAGACGTACAGACGTACAGACGTACAGACGTACAGACGTACAGACGTACAGACGTACAGACGTACAGACGTACAGACGTACAGACGTACAGACGTACAGACGTACAGACGTACAGACGTACAGACGTACAGACGTACAGACGTACAGACGTACAGACGTACAGACGTACAGACGTACAGACGTACAGACGTACAGACGTACAGACGTACAGACGTACAGACGTACAGACGTACAGACGTACAGACGTACAGACGTACAGACGTACAGACGTACAGACGTACAGACGTACAGACGTACAGACGTACAGACGTACAGACGTACAGACGTACAGACGTACAGACGTACAGACGTACAGACGTACAGACGTACAGACGTACAGACGTACAGACGTACAGACGTACAGACGTACAGACGTACAGACGTACAGACGTACAGACGTACAGACGTACAGACGTACAGACGTACAGACGTACAGACGTACAGACGTACAGACGTACAGACGTACAGACGTACAGACGTACAGACGTACAGACGTACAGACGTACAGACGTACAGACGTACAGACGTACAGACGTACAGACGTACAGACGTACAGACGTACAGACGTACAGACGTACAGACGTACAGACGTACAGACGTACAGACGTACAGACGTACAGACGTACAGACGTACAGACGTACAGACGTACAGACGTACAGACGTACAGACGTACAGACGTACAGACGTACAGACGTACAGACGTACAGACGTACAGACGTACAGACGTACAGACGTACAGACGTACAGACGTACAGACGTACAGACGTACAGACGTACAGACGTACAGACGTACAGACGTACAGACGTACAGACGTACAGACGTACAGACGTACAGACGTACAGACGTACAGACGTACAGACGTACAGACGTACAGACGTACAGACGTACAGACGTACAGACGTACAGACGTACAGACGTACAGACGTACAGACGTACAGACGTACAGACGTACAGACGTACAGACGTACAGACGTACAGACGTACAGACGTACAGACGTACAGACGTACAGACGTACAGACGTACAGACGTACAGACGTACAGACGTACAGACGTACAGACGTACAGACGTACAGACGTACAGACGTACAGACGTACAGACGTACAGACGTACAGACGTACAGACGTACAGACGTACAGACGTACAGACGTACAGACGTACAGACGTACAGACGTACAGACGTACAGACGTACAGACGTACAGACGTACAGACGTACAGACGTACAGACGTACAGACGTACAGACGTACAGACGTACAGACGTACAGACGTACAGACGTACAGACGTACAGACGTACAGACGTACAGACGTACAGACGTACAGACGTACAGACGTACAGACGTACAGACGTACAGACGTACAGACGTACAGACGTACAGACGTACAGACGTACAGACGTACAGACGTACAGACGTACAGACGTACAGACGTACAGACGTACAGACGTACAGACGTACAGACGTACAGACGTACAGACGTACAGACGTACAGACGTACAGACGTACAGACGTACAGACGTACAGACGTACAGACGTACAGACGTACAGACGTACAGACGTACAGACGTACAGACGTACAGACGTACAGACGTACAGACGTACAGACGTACAGACGTACAGACGTACAGACGTACAGACGTACAGACGTACAGACGTACAGACGTACAGACGTACAGACGTACAGACGTACAGACGTACAGACGTACAGACGTACAGACGTACAGACGTACAGACGTACAGACGTACAGACGTACAGACGTACAGACGTACAGACGTACAGACGTACAGACGTACAGACGTACAGACGTACAGACGTACAGACGTACAGACGTACAGACGTACAGACGTACAGACGTACAGACGTACAGACGTACAGACGTACAGACGTACAGACGTACAGACGTACAGACGTACAGACGTACAGACGTACAGACGTACAGACGTACAGACGTACAGACGTACAGACGTACAGACGTACAGACGTACAGACGTACAGACGTACAGACGTACAGACGTACAGACGTACAGACGTACAGACGTACAGACGTACAGACGTACAGACGTACAGACGTACAGACGTACAGACGTACAGACGTACAGACGTACAGACGTACAGACGTACAGACGTACAGACGTACAGACGTACAGACGTACAGACGTACAGACGTACAGACGTACAGACGTACAGACGTACAGACGTACAGACGTACAGACGTACAGACGTACAGACGTACAGACGTACAGACGTACAGACGTACAGACGTACAGACGTACAGACGTACAGACGTACAGACGTACAGACGTACAGACGTACAGACGTACAGACGTACAGACGTACAGACGTACAGACGTACAGACGTACAGACGTACAGACGTACAGACGTACAGACGTACAGACGTACAGACGTACAGACGTACAGACGTACAGACGTACAGACGTACAGACGTACAGACGTACAGACGTACAGACGTACAGACGTACAGACGTACAGACGTACAGACGTACAGACGTACAGACGTACAGACGTACAGACGTACAGACGTACAGACGTACAGACGTACAGACGTACAGACGTACAGACGTACAGACGTACAGACGTACAGACGTACAGACGTACAGACGTACAGACGTACAGACGTACAGACGTACAGACGTACAGACGTACAGACGTACAGACGTACAGACGTACAGACGTACAGACGTACAGACGTACAGACGTACAGACGTACAGACGTACAGACGTACAGACGTACAGACGTACAGACGTACAGACGTACAGACGTACAGACGTACAGACGTACAGACGTACAGACGTACAGACGTACAGACGTACAGACGTACAGACGTACAGACGTACAGACGTACAGACGTACAGACGTACAGACGTACAGACGTACAGACGTACAGACGTACAGACGTACAGACGTACAGACGTACAGACGTACAGACGTACAGACGTACAGACGTACAGACGTACAGACGTACAGACGTACAGACGTACAGACGTACAGACGTACAGACGTACAGACGTACAGACGTACAGACGTACAGACGTACAGACGTACAGACGTACAGACGTACAGACGTACAGACGTACAGACGTACAGACGTACAGACGTACAGACGTACAGACGTACAGACGTACAGACGTACAGACGTACAGACGTACAGACGTACAGACGTACAGACGTACAGACGTACAGACGTACAGACGTACAGACGTACAGACGTACAGACGTACAGACGTACAGACGTACAGACGTACAGACGTACAGACGTACAGACGTACAGACGTACAGACGTACAGACGTACAGACGTACAGACGTACAGACGTACAGACGTACAGACGTACAGACGTACAGACGTACAGACGTACAGACGTACAGACGTACAGACGTACAGACGTACAGACGTACAGACGTACAGACGTACAGACGTACAGACGTACAGACGTACAGACGTACAGACGTACAGACGTACAGACGTACAGACGTACAGACGTACAGACGTACAGACGTACAGACGTACAGACGTACAGACGTACAGACGTACAGACGTACAGACGTACAGACGTACAGACGTACAGACGTACAGACGTACAGACGTACAGACGTACAGACGTACAGACGTACAGACGTACAGACGTACAGACGTACAGACGTACAGACGTACAGACGTACAGACGTACAGACGTACAGACGTACAGACGTACAGACGTACAGACGTACAGACGTACAGACGTACAGACGTACAGACGTACAGACGTACAGACGTACAGACGTACAGACGTACAGACGTACAGACGTACAGACGTACAGACGTACAGACGTACAGACGTACAGACGTACAGACGTACAGACGTACAGACGTACAGACGTACAGACGTACAGACGTACAGACGTACAGACGTACAGACGTACAGACGTACAGACGTACAGACGTACAGACGTACAGACGTACAGACGTACAGACGTACAGACGTACAGACGTACAGACGTACAGACGTACAGACGTACAGACGTACAGACGTACAGACGTACAGACGTACAGACGTACAGACGTACAGACGTACAGACGTACAGACGTACAGACGTACAGACGTACAGACGTACAGACGTACAGACGTACAGACGTACAGACGTACAGACGTACAGACGTACAGACGTACAGACGTACAGACGTACAGACGTACAGACGTACAGACGTACAGACGTACAGACGTACAGACGTACAGACGTACAGACGTACAGACGTACAGACGTACAGACGTACAGACGTACAGACGTACAGACGTACAGACGTACAGACGTACAGACGTACAGACGTACAGACGTACAGACGTACAGACGTACAGACGTACAGACGTACAGACGTACAGACGTACAGACGTACAGACGTACAGACGTACAGACGTACAGACGTACAGACGTACAGACGTACAGACGTACAGACGTACAGACGTACAGACGTACAGACGTACAGACGTACAGACGTACAGACGTACAGACGTACAGACGTACAGACGTACAGACGTACAGACGTACAGACGTACAGACGTACAGACGTACAGACG
This sequence comes from Callosobruchus maculatus, assembly GCA_951848785.1. NCBI lineage: Eukaryota > Metazoa > Arthropoda > Insecta > Coleoptera > Chrysomelidae > Callosobruchus > Callosobruchus maculatus. Next base: position 13,413 of record CATOUR010000865.1, on the reverse strand, counting down.
TACAGACGTACAGACGTACAGACGTACAGACGTACAGACGTACAGACGTACAGACGTACAGACGTACAGACGTACAGACGTACAGACGTACAGACGTACAGACGTACAGACGTACAGACGTACAGACGTACAGACGTACAGACGTACAGACGTACAGACGTACAGACGTACAGACGTACAGACGTACAGACGTACAGACGTACAGACGTACAGACGTACAGACGTACAGACGTACAGACGTACAGACGTACAGACGTACAGACGTACAGACGTACAGACGTACAGACGTACAGACGTACAGACGTACAGACGTACAGACGTACAGACGTACAGACGTACAGACGTACAGACGTACAGACGTACAGACGTACAGACGTACAGACGTACAGACGTACAGACGTACAGACGTACAGACGTACAGACGTACAGACGTACAGACGTACAGACGTACAGACGTACAGACGTACAGACGTACAGACGTACAGACGTACAGACGTACAGACGTACAGACGTACAGACGTACAGACGTACAGACGTACAGACGTACAGACGTACAGACGTACAGACGTACAGACGTACAGACGTACAGACGTACAGACGTACAGACGTACAGACGTACAGACGTACAGACGTACAGACGTACAGACGTACAGACGTACAGACGTACAGACGTACAGACGTACAGACGTACAGACGTACAGACGTACAGACGTACAGACGTACAGACGTACAGACGTACAGACGTACAGACGTACAGACGTACAGACGTACAGACGTACAGACGTACAGACGTACAGACGTACAGACGTACAGACGTACAGACGTACAGACGTACAGACGTACAGACGTACAGACGTACAGACGTACAGACGTACAGACGTACAGACGTACAGACGTACAGACGTACAGACGTACAGACGTACAGACGTACAGACGTACAGACGTACAGACGTACAGACGTACAGACGTACAGACGTACAGACGTACAGACGTACAGACGTACAGACGTACAGACGTACAGACGTACAGACGTACAGACGTACAGACGTACAGACGTACAGACGTACAGACGTACAGACGTACAGACATACATACATACATACATACATACATACATACATACAGACATACAGACATACAGACAGACAGACAGACAGACAGACAGACAGACAGACAGACAGACAGACAGACAGACAGACAGACATACAGACATACAGACATACAGACATACAGACATACAGACATACAGACATACATACAGACGGACAGACGGACAGACGGACAGACGGACAGACGGACAGACGGACAGACGGACAGACGGACAGACGGACAGACGGACAGACGGACAGACGGACAGACGGACAGACGGACAGACGGACAGACGGACAGACGGACAGACGGACAGACGGACAGACGGACAGACGGACAGACGGACAGACGGACAGACGGACAGACGGACAGACGGACAGACGGACAGACGGACAGACGGACAGACGGACAGACGGACAGACGGACAGACGGACAGACGGACAGACGGACAGACGGACAGACGGACAGACGGACAGACGGACAGACGGACAGACGGACAGACGGACAGACGGACAGACGGACAGACGGACAGACGGACAGACGGACAGACGGACAGACGGACAGACGGACAGACGGACAGACGGACAGACGGACAGACGGACAGACGGACAGACGGACAGACGGACAGACGGACAGACGGACAGACGGACAGACGGACAGACGGACAGACGGACAGACGGACAGACGGACAGACGGACAGACGGACAGACGGACAGACGGACAGACGGACAGACGGACAGACGGACAGACGGACAGACGGACAGACGGACAGACGGACAGACGGACAGACGGACAGACGGACAGACGGACAGACGGACAGACGGACAGACGGACAGACGGACAGACGGACAGACGGACAGACGGACAGACGGACAGACGGACAGACGGACAGACGGACAGACGGACAGACGGACAGACGGACAGACGGACAGACGGACAGACGGACAGACGGACAGACGGACAGACGGACAGACGGACAGACGGACAGACGGACAGACGGACAGACGGACAGACGGACAGACGGACAGACGGACAGACGGACAGACGGACAGACGGACAGACGGACAGACGGACAGACGGACAGACGGACAGACGGACAGACGGACAGACGGACAGACGGACAGACAGACAGACAGACAGACAGACAGACAGACAGACAGACAGACAGACAGACAGACAGACAGACAGACAGACAGACAGACAGACAGACAGACAGACAGACAGACAGACAGACAGACAGACAGACAGACAGACAGACAGACAGACAGACAGACAGACAGACAGACAGACAGACAGACAGACAGACAGACAGACAGACAGACAGACAGACAGACAGACAGACAGACAGACCGACAGACCGACAGACAGACAGACCGACAGACCGACAGACCGACAGGCCGACAGACCGACAGACCGACAGACCGACAGACCGACAGACCGACAGACCGACAGACCGACAGACCGACAGACGTACAGACGTACAGACGTACAGACGTACAGACGTACAGACGTACAGACGTACAGACGTACAGACGTACAGACGTACAGACGTACAGACGTACAGACGTACAGACGTACAGACGTACAGACGTACAGACGTACAGACGTACAGACGTACAGACGTACAGACGTACAGACGTACAGACGTACAGACGTACAGACGTACAGACGTACAGACGTACAGACGTACAGACGTACAGACGTACAGACGTACAGACGTACAGACGTACAGACGTACAGACGTACAGACGTACAGACGTACAGACGTACAGACGTACAGACGTACAGACGTACAGACGTACAGACGTACAGACGTACAGACGTACAGACGTACAGACGTACAGACGTACAGACGTACAGACGTACAGACGTACAGACGTACAGACGTACAGACGTACAGACGTACAGACGTACAGACGTACAGACGTACAGACGTACAGACGTACAGACGTACAGACGTACAGACGTACAGACGTACAGACGTACAGACGTACAGACGTACAGACGTACAGACGTACAGACGTACAGACGTACAGACGTACAGACGTACAGACGTACAGACGTACAGACGTACAGACGTACAGACGTACAGACGTACAGACGTACAGACGTACAGACGTACAGACGTACAGACGTACAGACGTACAGACGTACAGACGTACAGACGTACAGACGTACAGACGTACAGACGTACAGACGTACAGACGTACAGACGTACAGACGTACAGACGTACAGACGTACAGACGTACAGACGTACAGACGTACAGACGTACAGACGTACAGACGTACAGACGTACAGACGTACAGACGTACAGACGTACAGACGTACAGACGTACAGACGTACAGACGTACAGACGTACAGACGTACAGACGTACAGACGTACAGACGTACAGACGTACAGACGTACAGACGTACAGACGTACAGACGTACAGACGTACAGACGTACAGACGTACAGACGTACAGACGTACAGACGTACAGACGTACAGACGTACAGACGTACAGACGTACAGACGTACAGACGTACAGACGTACAGACGTACAGACGTACAGACGTACAGACGTACAGACGTACAGACGTACAGACGTACAGACGTACAGACGTACAGACGTACAGACGTACAGACGTACAGACGTACAGACGTACAGACGTACAGACGTACAGACGTACAGACGTACAGACGTACAGACGTACAGACGTACAGACGTACAGACGTACAGACGTACAGACGTACAGACGTACAGACGTACAGACGTACAGACGTACAGACGTACAGACGTACAGACGTACAGACGTACAGACGTACAGACGTACAGACGTACAGACGTACAGACGTACAGACGTACAGACGTACAGACGTACAGACGTACAGACGTACAGACGTACAGACGTACAGACGTACAGACGTACAGACGTACAGACGTACAGACGTACAGACGTACAGACGTACAGACGTACAGACGTACAGACGTACAGACGTACAGACGTACAGACGTACAGACGTACAGACGTACAGACGTACAGACGTACAGACGTACAGACGTACAGACGTACAGACGTACAGACGTACAGACGTACAGACGTACAGACGTACAGACGTACAGACGTACAGACGTACAGACGTACAGACGTACAGACGTACAGACGTACAGACGTACAGACGTACAGACGTACAGACGTACAGACGTACAGACGTACAGACGTACAGACGTACAGACGTACAGACGTACAGACGTACAGACGTACAGACGTACAGACGTACAGACGTACAGACGTACAGACGTACAGACGTACAGACGTACAGACGTACAGACGTACAGACGTACAGACGTACAGACGTACAGACGTACAGACGTACAGACGTACAGACGTACAGACGTACAGACGTACAGACGTACAGACGTACAGACGTACAGACGTACAGACGTACAGACGTACAGACGTACAGACGTACAGACGTACAGACGTACAGACGTACAGACGTACAGACGTACAGACGTACAGACGTACAGACGTACAGACGTACAGACGTACAGACGTACAGACGTACAGACGTACAGACGTACAGACGTACAGACGTACAGACGTACAGACGTACAGACGTACAGACGTACAGACGTACAGACGTACAGACGTACAGACGTACAGACGTACAGACGTACAGACGTACAGACGTACAGACGTACAGACGTACAGACGTACAGACGTACAGACGTACAGACGTACAGACGTACAGACGTACAGACGTACAGACGTACAGACGTACAGACGTACAGACGTACAGACGTACAGACGTACAGACGTACAGACGTACAGACGTACAGACGTACAGACGTACAGACGTACAGACGTACAGACGTACAGACGTACAGACGTACAGACGTACAGACGTACAGACGTACAGACGTACAGACGTACAGACGTACAGACGTACAGACGTACAGACGTACAGACGTACAGACGTACAGACGTACAGACGTACAGACGTACAGACGTACAGACGTACAGACGTACAGACGTACAGACGTACAGACGTACAGACGTACAGACGTACAGACGTACAGACGTACAGACGTACAGACGTACAGACGTACAGACGTACAGACGTACAGACGTACAGACGTACAGACGTACAGACGTACAGACGTACAGACGTACAGACGTACAGACGTACAGACGTACAGACGTACAGACGTACAGACGTACAGACGTACAGACGTACAGACGTACAGACGTACAGACGTACAGACGTACAGACGTACAGACGTACAGACGTACAGACGTACAGACGTACAGACGTACAGACGTACAGACGTACAGACGTACAGACGTACAGACGTACAGACGTACAGACGTACAGACGTACAGACGTACAGACGTACAGACGTACAGACGTACAGACGTACAGACGTACAGACGTACAGACGTACAGACGTACAGACGTACAGACGTACAGACGTACAGACGTACAGACGTACAGACGTACAGACGTACAGACGTACAGACGTACAGACGTACAGACGTACAGACGTACAGACGTACAGACGTACAGACGTACAGACGTACAGACGTACAGACGTACAGACGTACAGACGTACAGACGTACAGACGTACAGACGTACAGACGTACAGACGTACAGACGTACAGACGTACAGACGTACAGACGTACGTACAGACGTACAGACGTACAGACGTACAGACGTACAGACGTACAGACGTACAGACGTACAGACGTACAGACGTACAGACGTACAGACGTACAGACGTACAGACGTACAGACGTACAGACGTACAGACGTACAGACGTACAGACGTACAG
>CATOUR010000865.1:0-2500 GCA_951848785.1 Callosobruchus maculatus | reverse complement strand
GACATACAGACATACAGACATACAGACATACAGACATACAGACATACAGACATACAGACATACAGACATACCGACATACAGACATACAGACATACAGACATACAGACATACAGACATACAGACATACAGACATACAGACATACAGACATACAGACATACCGACATACCGACATACAGACATACAGACATACAGACATACAGACATACAGACATACAGACATACAGACATACAGACATACAGACATACAGACATACAGACATACAGACATACAGACATACAGACATACAGACATACAGACATACAGACATACAGACATACAGACATACAGACTACAGACATACAGACATACAGACATACAGACATACAGACATACAGACATACAGACAGACAGACAGACAGACAGACAGACAGACAGACAGACATACAGACATACAGACATACAGACAGACAGACAGACAACAGACAGACAGACAGACAGACAGACAGACAGACATACAGCCATACAGACATACAGACATACAGACATCAGACATACAGACATACAGACATACAGACATACAGACATACAGACATACAGACATACAGACATACAGACATACAGACATACAGACATACAGACATACAGACATACAGACATACAGACATACAGACATACAGACTACAGACATACAGACATACAGACATACAGACATACAGACATACAGACATACAGACATACAGGACATACAGACATACAGACATACAGACATACAGACATACAGACATACAGACATACAGACATACAGACATACAGACATACAGACATACAGACATACAGACATACAGACATACAGACATACAGACATACAGACATACAGACATACAGACATACAGACATACAGACATACAGACATACAGACATACAGACATACAGACATACAGACATACAGACATACAGACACAGACATACAGACATACAGACATACAGACATACAGACATACAGACATACAGACATACAGACATACAGACATACAGACATACAGACATACAGACATACAGACATACAGACATACAGACATACAGACATACAGACATACAGACATACAGACATACAGACATACAGACATACAGACATACAGACATACAGACATACAGACATACAGACATACAGACATACAGACATACAGACATACGACATACAGACATACAGACATACAGACATACAGACATACAGACATACAGACATACAGACATACAGACATACAGACATACAGACATACAGACATACAGACATACAGACATACAGACATACAGACATACAGACATACAGACATACAGACATACAGACATACAGACATACAGACATACAGACATACAGACATACAGACATACAGACATACAGACATACAGACATACAGACATACAGACATACAGACATACAGACATACAGACATACAGACATACAGACATACAGACATACAGACATACAGACATACAGACATACAGACATACAGACATACAGACATACAGACATACAGACATACAGACATACAGACATACAGACATACAGAATACGACATACAGACATACAGACATACAGACATACAGACATACAGACATACAGACATACAGACATACAGACATACAGACATACAGACATACAGACATACAGACATACAACATACAGACATACCGACATACAGACATACAGACATACAGACATACAGACATACAGACATACAGACTACAGACATACAGACATACAGACATACAGACATACAGACATACAGACATACAGACATACAGACATACAGACATACAGACATACAGACATACAGACATACAGACATACAGACATACAGACATACAGACATACAGACATACAGACATACAGACATACAGACATACAGACATACAGACATACAGACCATACAGACATACAGACATACAGACATACAGACAGACATACAGACTTATTACAGGCGCAGTTAAGACAACCCCAACTCAATGGCTGCCTGTACTCTCTGGAATAGCCCCACCGCAGCTGCGAAGGACTGACGCCCTTCTAAGGGAGTATAACAAGATTACGGCCAACAACAAAACTGCCCATCCACCGAGCAATACCCCCGTTGCAAATAAACAGACTTAAATCCCGACAACCACCAATAAGGGATGCAGAAGGGCTTAAAACCAACAACTTCGACTCCTTAAACCAATGGCGCTCTCAGTGGAAGGTTTTGCGGAACACCATTCGCGATGCGCATTTATGGGGGCAGCCTTACTTCCAGGATCAGAACTACCCGGAAAGAGTGGGTACAAACTTAATAGAGTCCGAACAGGCCACGGCAGATGTGCCGACTCCCTTTACAAGTGGGGCTATGTGCAATCTCCCTTATGTGACTGTGGCGCGCCCCGCCAAACTATAAACCATATTACGAGCGAATGTGAACTGCGTGCGTTTCAGGGATCGCGAGAAGAGTTCTTCACAGCCACACCGTTGGCGCTGAGTGGTTGAAAGA
>CATOUR010000864.1:0-64733 GCA_951848785.1 Callosobruchus maculatus | reverse complement strand
CTGGCAAGCAAATATCAGGCCCTGGAGTGGGTAAAAGAAGCCTTATTCAAGCTAGGTGAAAATAATAACGTCGTTCCTGTATGGTTAGTTCAGCACCAGAAGCCACAACCGAAGTGCTGATCAAGTCAGGCTATCCGGTAGTGCAGATCGATTACACCAAGCCTCAGCACCCTGTGATTATCCTCTGGCAGGATCTTTCTCCCATTCAGCAGGAGAAGTTAACGTCATTGGCACTGCAGAAAATTCCGTTTGCGCTTGATATCCAGGTATTTATAAAAAGCAAACAGCAGCTCCTGCAGGATGCACGCCAGGGCTTAGACCGCATGCACATTAATTATCGTCAAATAAACTCGTCAAGCGGCTACGCCTTAGTGATTCGCGATGCGCTTAGCGATAATGCTCTTTCGGCGTTGCAGCGATTTATAAATGATTTCAATCGTCAATGGGGAACACACATCATTAATTTTTCGATAAACCTCAATGAGAACTGGTTAGAGAATAAATCTTACCTTGACTCATCGAATGGTTATTTGTTTTTAACCCTCGTCACTGGTACTTTTCCATTAAAGCAAGGAGATATAAATGGCTGATACAAATCCTAGCCCGACCCCCACGAGCAACGGTTATTTTCTTGATGACGTCTCGGTCGCATTCGAGAACGGTGCGGCAGACATGATGAAGCAGCTTCAGGATGCCCAAACGGCTCTTGAAGCCGACCCATCCGATCCCGCCGTGCTGGCTAACTATCAGGCGAAGCTGCAGGAATATACGCTGTTCCGTAACGCCCAAACCAGTACGGTTAAAGCCTATAAGGATATTGGCGCAGCCATTATTCAGAACTTCCGTTAATTATAAGTGGTACGAATATTTTCGTACCCTTTCCTTTTATTGGAGATTTTATGAGTCAGCCAATCGAAGCATTATCAGCATTAACTCGCCTGAGCCCACACGGTATCAATCCGGAGGACAATACCTCAGTCACGGTACATGACCAGTATTTTAACAATCTGGTTGCCAGTACGTTTAATAAGATCAGCGACACCGACATGCAGTTCAAGAATGTGATTAATACGCTCAGCCAGTCGCCCCAGTTCACCAGCGACCCGCAAAAATTATTGATGCTGCAGAGCTATATTGGCGAGTACAGCAACTATGTCTCTCTGGTGAGTACGCTGGCTCGTAAGGGGGTTAGCACAATTGAAACCCTGGGAAAATCGCAATAATGAGCACTACATTTTTCCGCACCCTGGCGGTTGTCTTTTTTGCTTGTATGTTGAGCGCCTGTAATGACGAAAAGCTGCTATTCAATCTGACCCAGGAACAGGCTAATCAGGTGCTGGCCGTCCTGCAACAGCACAATATCTCTGCCAGTAAGGAAGGCACGCTCAAGGCGGGCTATACCGTTGCGGTAAACAAGTCCGAAAGTACCGCCGCGCTGTCAATCATCAACCAGTACCAGCTACCGTGGTCCGCTGATGTGCAGATAGCCCAGGCCTTTCCCGAAGGCGCGCTGGTCTCCTCCCCTAATGCCGAGCAGGGCGCGCGTTCTCTCTCTCCAGGAGCAGAGGCTTGAGCAATCTTTGCGCATGATAGCGCAGGTCGTTAACGCGCGCGTTCACGTGAGCTATCCGGCGTTCAACAATGACAGCAGCAGAACGCCAACAGGCCACGTCGGGGTGATAATCACCTATAAAGGTGAAATTGACGATAACCTCTTCATCTCGCAGATTAAATCGCTAATTAAAAACAGTTTTGATGACGTGCGTTATGAAAATATCTCGGTTGTGCTGTTCCCGGCACCGCTGATCCAGTACGTCACGCCAACCAAAGTCCCTGACGCTCTGCCAGCCACCTGGATACTCATTCTCGTTGCGCTAGCGCTGTGCGGAGCGGTCACTTCTGGCTACATGCTTTACCGCGTCAGCCGCCGTCCTCCGGTTGAAAAAGAGCATAGCGCAGAGCCGCTCGCACCGGAGAACGCAGAACCATGAGAGCCGACGATCAGCACATGATGTCTATCCTGTATGCGCCGGCCGGGTATGCCCACATGAGCCATCTTCCGCAAGCGCTAGCCTATGGCGATATCGACTGCCCGATGCTGCGTAACCTGTGGCTTCTCCGTCAGGGTAAACTCAGCCATCTTCCACCAGCGTGGCGGTCTGATAATAAAACGCTGTCGCAGATGCTGTCGTGCTGGCATCTGATTCCCGAAACGGCGCACCTGATCGGCGGCTATCTCATGCGAAATCATCTGCTTAAGCGCGGCGCGCTGATAATGTCCGATCCGCGGCTTCTGGCCTTTATTTCATTGCCAATGCCCCACGGGATTGCGCTCGATCCCGGCGGCCGGACCTCAATGGCAACTACCTCCTGCGGGCTGGCGTTTATTCTGAGCCAGTTCCCAGAATTACCTCAGGCGCTACGACAGCGCCTGCTGCTGCACTTCCCCGCGGGGATGTCTATTGAACCGCTGCCGGCGGGAAAAACGCTTAACCATATCAATCTACTCCGAATGGCCCTGACCTATGCGAACCATTACTACTGATACCTTACCTGAAGATATCGATAATCAGGTTGTGGTTAAGTCCGGTGAACGGACTCGCCATCAGCGAATGACCGTAGCGCTGGAACGAACCCTCAGCCGCTGCAGTGAAATTCACGCGGAATATGAAACTACAGACCATCAGGCTACGAGAGAGCTGTGAAAAAACAGGGCTTTGAAGCCGGTTTTCGCCTGTTCTTCGACCAGCTTGTGGCACTGATTGATGATTATCAGCGCCTGCAACGCCAGCACCAGATGCAGTTCCGCGAGCAGGTCGGTGATGCGCTTAAAGGCGCGCTGCACGACACGATGATCGTGAATCGAATTATTCATCATTTACAGGAAAAGTGCGGTCATCAGAAGGCGCTGCGGATCATCATCCCCACTGCCGTGAAGCTGCCGGAAGGCGCCGACGCCTCAAACTATCAGTTCACCGATGACAACCATATCACCGTGCAAAATGATATGGATGCCATCCGCTTTCCCAGTGAATCACTCTGTCGCCAATGGCTACATCATGCCGATGAAAAGGTTGCTCCCACCGAAGCGGTGATGTCCCATCTGGCCCCTGACGTGCTGCGAGATATCGCCAGTCAACTTATTGGCCTCAGTAACCAAATCCCCCTCACCTCCACTTATTCAGAACATCAACAGGAAGAGCACGATGAGTCAGATTAACCCGGTCTCCGCTGCGGCGCTTGCCGCATACTCCAGCGCATCAGATGAAGAAAACGCTACGGGCAGCAATTTTAACACTAAGGTGCTGGATTTTTTTAAACAAAACCAGCCTGAAGGTTCACTCAATGAGGTGCTTGCACAGCTTAAAAATCTGGCCGACCCGGGTGAAAAGATTTCAATGCAGCAGCTAAACTCGGCGATCCTCATTGCTGATGGCACCCTGCGCAAAGACCCGGAATATAAGACATATACCGACAGCACCCTCGACAGGATGACGACCCAGATGCTCGGCGTGAATATGTTTTACAACAACATGCTGTACAAAAGCTTCACCAAAACCGACGACGATACTTCCCTCTAATTCATTCAGCCCAGACCCGGCGTAGCGCCGGGTATTTACATTATGCAGATTAAAACCGTTATTGCTCTCGCCAGCCCTTTCTTCCTCTCTTTTCATGCTTTCGCTCAAAACGGCGACTGTATTACTCAGGCAGCACAATGTTTCCAGGTCAACCCACTGCTTATCAAAGCGATAATCTGGCACGAATCCAGGAATCAGCCGCAGGCGCTGAATTTCAATAAAAATAAAACCGTGGACGTCGGCATCATGCAGATTAACACGGTGCATTTTAGCAGTCTCAAAAGCCGGGGGATTGATGAGCAGCGCCTGCGCAAGGACAGCTGCGCCAATGTGTTCTCGGGAACCTGGATACTAAAGCAGAAAATTGAGCGTTATGGTTATACCTGGGACGGCATTGGCAGCTACCATTCGCGAACGGCAGCTCAACGTGAAAAGTATGTGCGAAACATCGTCTCACTTATTGCCCATCAGACGGCCACCCTCGACAAAATTGCCGTTCCCCCCTCGCACAGCGTCCCAACGCTTTTCTCATGCAGGTAAGTTAAAGCAATAACGCAGGCGCTGGCCTGCGTTATTGTTTTAGTCAGCATGATCTGGAATAGAGAGGTAAATAACGCCGTCACTTATCTTAAATTAAGGCTAATTTAACGAGTAAAAGATTCAGAGCCTGAGATTAGTCTGCTTTGATAGCTTCGGTATTCAGCGTGCATTTTCCCATAAGCATGGACGCCCTGGGGCTACAAACCAGTCCGTGATCCGTTTTGCAACAGTATAAATAATTATCCATAAGCCTGGTCTTACTGTACTGCGCCAGCAGTCCGCCAGAAAAGAAGACCTTCTTTTCTTCAAAAAGATCCTGTGCATATCCCCTTGCCCCCATGGCCACCCCCGCCAAAAAGATGCTTAACGTTGCGACGGCGAAAATAAACACTTCCTTGACGTCAGCTTTCGCCCCACCGGCTTGTGCTGTGGCACATAGGATACAACCGTCATTGACGTTGTGGGGGGAGCGGGCTGATAGCTGGTAATGGGTTTAGCTGAATAAGAGATGTTGTCCAGTTCAATCGTTCCTGCCGCCGGGGAACGTTCGTTTAGCGTGTCAGGCTCCAGTTCGGGCTCTGATAGCGACGCCTCCCAGGTGGGTTCGGCGGTAAGCTGATAGCCTAACTTTGGAATAGTGACGATAATGTTCTTAGATTCATCTTTAAGGCTAATGCGTAATGAGCGTATCATTTGCGCAATACTCTGGGAGGTAACATAGCTGCCATCCCAAACTTCCGAAAGAAACTCGTCCTGAGAAACCGGGGATGGATATTTGGCGCAAAGCAGGGCCAGAACGTCTGACTGTTTTTTTCTCAACTGCAGGATTGTATCTTCGCGTTGTAAGGTTCTTAATGCCGGATTAAAAGTGTAATCAAGAAAGAAAATCTTGCCTTGCTTCGTTGAGCTATTTTTCAATTTAGATCCCTCAGTCCATTTCATTTGATGAGTGAACATACCATCAAGAAAATGCATGGCCGAAAGCCTCAACCCACGCCTCTAGACATTTAATCGACAACTGATTAGTTCATTTCACATTTATTTAATTAAACGATACCTAAACGGACAATTACATTATCAGCTCACCAATATAATTACCTGCGGTATTAATATGTGTCAGATGGAATATTATGGATAATGCTTTACTCTGTAAAAATATCATCTTAACACAGTAAATCCATAGTTTTATAATTGATTTAAACGATCGATGCCCATACGTTAATCGTCAAAACAAATCACACTATTTATTTACATTCAATTAAAATCAACTTCATATACTCCTTCAGCAAGCTGAAAAATAGCATATGATTCACATCTTTAAATTAAGCTAAATCTGACCCTGATAGACATATTATCGTATGCCGTTTAAAAAATGCGGAACATCCTTGTCCGCTAATAAAGCAATGTCCTCACGCTACATGAATAGTCACTGCATTCTGGAGTCGAATCTGTCGCTAACCTTGACTCCTTTTCCCGACCCAATCCATGGTCAAAAATTTAACATATATCCAGGAAACCACTCTATCAAAAAACGCCACTTAGCCTGTCAGTACTGCGTCAGAAATCATCGTCGCCGATGCGGAAAATGCCCCTGTTGCAATATTCTCATAGCTGACCGAAGCCGGTTTCACCGGAGTAAAGCTCAACGGCACGGTGAAACTGCCATTCGTGACGCTGAGTTTCTGGCTATCTCCGTTGGCGATCGCATTCCCATTCCATCGCATTTCCACAGCCAGATTATCATTATTGGTTTTTAATCGCCTTATTATTCCAGGCCGGAGAGAACAGGCTCATTTTAACATCAAAATCCACAGTGTGCGCCGCGTCACAAACTATATTGAAATCTTTTCTTACAGTTTGCGATGACGTCCCGCCTGAGACAATATCACCCGCGTTCAATCTGCCCTAAATCCACGTTGAAGGTCGATCCAGACATAACGCTACAGGTCGAGGTATTAATATCCACATCGTTCGACGCGTAGAGGGTCCAGGTATAGTTATGACGCTCGCCTTTATTATTGGTCTGCACGAATCGCAGGCTCCCCAGCTTATCGCCGGTCTTGATGTGAATCTCTCCCGAGCGACGTCAGTTCAAAATAAAGCACCACCGGCAATTGTCTGGATTCACCATTGTTTAGATCGAAGATTTTCGTTTCAGATACCGGCGCAGGATGTTCGGTCCCCGAAATCGTGACGCCATATTTAAGGTTTTTAAATATACCGCTTTCAAGCTTTACCCCATCGGCCCCCAGCCACATGGTGTCGATCCAGCCGTCCTGTCCCGCCGTATTCTTGCAGGTAATTTGGGGCGCCAGATCGACGATACTGTTTTTACCGGTATTAACATCTGAGCTGACGTTAATATGGATATCGGCGTCGCCGCCGTGCCAGCCAATCTTGTCACACTCATAGGCCGACGCCGCCACGCTTTGCAGCAGCAGAATTGCCAGCAACGGCAATTTTATCTTCATAAGATTTTCCCTAGGGTAATTAAGCTCAAACGTCGCCAGCGCGCTAAATTCGCCGCGGCGCAGTGTGCGGTTGGCGAGCGCGCCTGGTTCACCTATCACGTAACCTTCCAGCGCCAACTCGCTGGTGCCGTTCTGAAGTGAAAACGCCTTTACCGTCTTGTTGAAAGGTAAAGGCGTGCCGTCCGGCAGCGACATGCCGATGGCCAGACCGCTATCGGCAGGAGACGTCACGGCCAACATGCCGGAGAGCTCCGCGCTCTCAGCGCCCTTAAAGGTCACTTCAACCTGATTGCCAAGCGTCAGGTCGCACTCCCTGAGCTTGATGACGAACGGCCGCGCGTGGGTGCGTGTATGTAGATAGAGATACGTATCGATTACCGTGCCAAAATCGAGGGTTATGGCCGCGGAGGCGGGATCGAGCTCACAGGGCTCGGCCACCAGCTGGCCGTCAAACCGCAGATTATTACTTACTTCTTTTACGCCGCCCTCCGCCGCACACGCGGCGTGGGTGGTGATGAGCAACAGTAATCCCAGCGCCCCGCGCCGCGTGTAGAATATGTCCATGCTATTTCCTTACAGGTATTCCGCCAGCAGCGTCGCGGTTGCGCTAAAGGCGCCTTCACTCAGCTCGCTGACGCTCGGATCTTTTACCGGTACCGCTTCAAGGGTTGGCGGATTTTGATAGGTAATATCCAGCGCCTTGTTGATCTCAAACGGCTGCCCGTTCTGAAGGATCTGGATCCCCAGCCCCGCCGCATTGGTGCTCAGCGCGCTGGCGTCAAAGGAGGCGGCGCTACCCTTCACAATCATGGTCAAACGCCAGGTCGGATCGATATCATCGCAAACCAGCTGTAGCTGATGGTCTGCCTGTAGCGCTGCCCGTCGACCTTGTGGATACCAACATTGTCGAAATGAATGCTCAGGTCACGGTCGTTATTGATGTGGCAGGGATGAATTTTCAGCGTCCCGTGAAACGCGATGTCGCTACTGTCGCCGGTCGCGACGGCGAAAGCATGCCCGGAGGCAGAAAGCACCAGGGTAAAAATAGCGCCGCGCAGACGCGCCCGGCTGCGATTAAGGAGGGTGTGAATCATCGTTCTTGCCTCAGTTATAGGCCACTTTCAGGGTTGCCGTGGCGTTAAATGCCTGGCCGTCCTGAAACCGGGCGCCGCTCTCCTTTTCAAGCACCGCATACAGCGAAGGCGGACTGCTGCTATCAAAATCGATCCAGTGATTAAGCGGCAGGGTCGCGCTGCCGTTTTGCAGCTTTATCGTCAGCCCATTGGCATCGGTTTGCAGCCTGCTGGTATCGCCACCCGCGGGCGTGCCGGATACCTGCAGCTGCACCGTTTTGCCATCCGGGTCGCCCTGGCAGCTCACCTGATACGGGATCGCCTGACGATACGCCGTCCCCACGATCTCATTGGTGTACACATCGCCAAATTCGACCTTTATCGGCTCGTTGCTGGAAAAGGTACAGGACGCTGTAGCAATCACCTCGCCGGAAATGGCGATGTCCACGTTGCTGGATCCCGGTCCGGCGGTCGCGCCGGCGGCGGCCACCATCATCAGCGCGCTAGCGCCGCGGCTCAGACATTTCATGACGCGCTCCTTAGTCATAGTCCAGTTCAAATCCTACCGTCGCGCGCCACTCGCCGGACGACAGGTCCTCGGCCGTGCGTTCCGGCTGCACGCGGTACAGCATCGCACCGTTTCCCGGCACGATAAAATGCGGCACGCCGCGCTGACCAAGACGAATGTCCCGGCCCGCGCTGTCGGTGATACGCAGGCCCATCCCGCTTACGCCGTTGACCTTAACCAGCTCGGGCGTGTCCGGATCGGCGGGGGGCGGTGAACGTCACGCTAACCATTGGCTGTGCGCTATCCCAGTAGCGATTGCCCGTGCGCAAATCAAGCATATTGCCGCCGACATGGACGCAGTCGCGCAGCCGCAGGATAAACGCCTGCGCTTCCCCGCGTGACCCCGTCTTTTGCAGAAGCGACGTCGTGATGCGCCCCAGATCGATCTCCTGATTTTGCGAGACCATATCGAGGCGACAAGCACCCTCTACAAACTCTCCGTAAACGTGCAGTTCGCCGTGCTCGCCTTCCACACCCCAGCTATCCGCGTCGGCGAAGGCCGGCATTGCCGGCCCGAGCGCGCTTGCGATAAGCAGCACCGCGGCGCGTTTTGTCGTTTCATTCATCGTGCTTATCCAGCCCTGCTGTCAACAACCCGGCAAACATCGTGCGCGCAGCTGAACATCAGCTTTGGCCGGCCGCCATAGTCATTAATCCAGGTCATAATGGGCTTATTGCCGAGCGCCCCCGCCTTCACGGTGAGCGGCGATTCAGAGAAAGGGGCAATCATCACCGGGTCAAACCCGGCAATGGGCGCGCCGCCCGGCTGATTGTACGCAGCAGCCAGCGTCACGTAATAAGGGCTGGGGGTTACTGACGCGGTAGCCTTCGCCGTGGCGGGTTAAGACCAGCTTTTTCTGCCAGAGATCCGGGGCCTGATTGCGGTCAAGCTGCAGCGAGGCCGGACGGTAGAAAAGCTTGATGCGCGTTTGCAACGCAATCTGCAGGGTGTTCGCCTTGCTGCTTTTGGGCGGAATTTCACGCAGGTTAAAGTAGAAAATTGATTCTCTGTCCTGCGGCAGCGACTGGGCATCATCGGTAAGCTGCAGCTTTACCTGCCCTTTAGCCACGGGCTCTACCCGCTGAAGCGGCGGCAGCGCCGCCAGCGGCCCGCTGATTTTGTTCCCCTTTTCATCCTCAATCCACGCCTGCGCCAGGTAGGGCAACGCCTTGTTCTGGTTGGATATGTTCAAGCTCATCGACCTGTTCGCGCCGTTAAACACTGCCCGCGTGCGGTCAAGCGTAACGGCAGCCTGCACGCTCTGGCAAAGCAGCCCGGAGATCAGCACTGCTCCGATCCCCGTGAACGATAAATGATGTTTCATACGGATATACTCGCTGTTGTTGGGCCACCGCAGAATACGGTTGCCCGGTTGTTTTCCCCGCGGTCGCGGATGGCTGAAACGCTATATCTGCTGTGGCCGGCAGGTTAACGGCAGAACGCGGACGCCGGTCGGCAGGGGGTTAGGCAGCGTTACTACGCACTGCGTTTGCCCATCCCACATCACCCGCATCGACTCCCCGCTGACCATCCCCGTTAGCCATACCATGCCGTCATCGTCGACGATCCCGGCCTGGCTCTCACGATGGCTGAGCACCGTCGCTCCGAACGGTGGAACGCTGCGTTGGTAAGACGCAGCTGCACCATCGCCTTTTCCCCGGCAATCATTCCAAAACGGCGGTAGCCGATGGCCCCTTCCGTCAGCGTTCCCTGAACCACCGACCGCGTTGCCTCGACGTTGTCGGCCAGGTTGTTCACGTCCACGCTGACGCTGCTGCGATAGCCATTGCTGATATCCGCAACCACGGCCTTGCCAAAGCGGTTCGTCTGGGTTCCCGTGCCGTATCCGCGGACGGGTACCCCGACAATGCCCGCCGTATCAACCATCATTCGCGTTCCACCCATGCTGCTCACCCGATGCATCGCCACACCCTCTGGCGTCGCAGTAAGGCCCCCCTGAATCGCTCCGCCCCAGGAGCGATAGCGCCCCTCTTCATAGGTGGTATTAGCGGTCAGCTCGGCAACGTCGCCCTTGTGCGTAAAGTACCCGCTGCTGGCTGCCCGGCCCTGCCGGGCAACCCCGGCTTTAATCCGGTAGGTATTGTTTGCGTCAATGTTGTCGAAATAGCCGATCATCGCCCCGTTGCCTGAACTTCCCGCCTGGCCATCGACATTGAGCGTGCCCCCATTACCCCACGGCACCGAGAGGCTCAGGTAAGCGCCATCGTCGCGTGTATGGTTAAAAAGAGAGCGATAGGCCGACAGGGTCAGACCAAGATTTTTAAGCTGTCCGGCATCGAAAAAGCGGGATAGCGAGAGGTTGTAGGTATCGTTATCCGGGCGGTCCCAGTAGGTCTGGTGGCTATAGTTCACATACGCACTAAGCCCCAGCTGCCGAAACTGTTTATTGAAAGCAATGGTGTAGAGCTCTTTATTGTTATTTCCCGCTATACCGTGATAGCGCGCGCTTAAAAACTCCGACATATTCATAAAGTTACGCTGCGAGAAGCGATAGCCTGCGAAGGTGACCTGGCTGTCGTATTCGTCAAAGCGTTTGGAGTAGCTAAGGCGCCAGGAGCCACCGGACCGGCTGCCCGTCTGCGGCAACACGGCACGCGACTCGGTGAAGTCAAACGAGACCGCCCCCAAGGCCAGCAGGTCACGACCGACGCCCGTCGCCACCGCGTTATAGTCACCCGCCAGCAGGCTGCCGCCGTAAAGCGACCAGCCGTTATTGATCCCCCACGAAAATTCCCCCGTGGCAAATCCCGGCCCCACGCTGTTGTGGCGGTAATCCGACGGCTTGCCCAGCGCCAGCCTGTAACGCACCATGCCAGGCCGCGTCAGATAGGGAATATTGGCAGTATCCATCCGGAAATGGCGAACGGTGCCGTCCTGTTCCTGTATCTCCACGTCCAGCGTTCCAGAAACCGCCGTGTTCAAATCCTGAATACGAAACGGGCCCGCCGCCACGGTGGTTTCGTGCAGCACGCGTCCCTGCTGGCTAATAGTGACCTTCGCGTTGGTCCTCGCGACGCCGACCACCTCCGGCGCATAGCCGCGCAGGTTGGGCGGCAGCATATTGTCGTCCGATTCGAGGCTGCTTCCCGTGTAGCGGAAACTGTCAAACAGCCCCGAGTTGAGATAGTTTTCCCCCATCATCAGCTTCGACTTCAAGGACGGCAGCGCCCGCCACGCGTAGTAACGACTCCACGCCCACTCGCGCTGATTGTCCTGATACGACCCAGCGCTGTGGCTGTAGCGCGCCTGCCAGTCCGCACGCACCCGCCAGCCGCCGACGTTAAAACCGGTAGTGCCGTTACCCGTCAGTGATTTCATCTCGCGGCGGCTCCCGTTGCATACCGCGAAGACTGACCGTTAAGGTTATAGTCAAAAATGGCCCCGCCAATCCCCTCATCCCAGCTGCCGGGGGGATCCCAATTCTCAGCGGTATATTCGAGATAGGCCTGAGGAATGCTCAGGTACAGCGTATTAGAACCAAGGTCGGCACGCTGGCTGGCGCCCGGCAGGCTCGCCAGCTGCAGGCAAGTACCGTGATGCCACCACGTCAGCGTGCTTTGCAGCGCTGATTTAAGTCCAAGCAGCGCCACAAGGTCGTGCGTCAGACATACCTCACTGCCCTTTGGATCATCATCCGGCGCCAGAAAACTGAGCGGCTGTTCGGGCAACTCGGTCTTGTTCAGGCGAACCACCATCTGGTAATTCCCCGGCATAATAAAACCGGCGCGAGAGAACTGACTCAGGTCGATATGCGCCCGATCGCTGACGTCCAGCACGTCGGTATTAAATTGAATGGTTTGTGCCGCATACCCACTGGTCATCCCTCCCTGTAAGGCCAGGGTGACCAGCACGGCAATGCCCGAAAAATTAAAAACGTGCCTCATCAAAAATAATCCAGTTTGAAACGCACCGTAGTCTGGTACGCCCGGCGCGCAGCTTCTGGTGGTTACCCACCAGCCGCAGGCTGTAATCAAGGCGCATGGCGCCAGGCTGAAGCTGCCCCGAAGAGGAGGCGATTCCCGGCCGCATGCGGTTGCCTGCGGCATCCATAATTTCCAGACCGACCCCGCGGGCCTCGCCGCGAAGCGCGAAGAGCGAGCCATCGGTGATGGCCCCATCGAAGGTGACGCGAAAATGTGACCAGCCAGGATGGTTTGGCAGCATCGGTTCCAGCGCGCAGTTCTCGAGGTGAATGCTGAACGGCTTTGATGGCCCGACGCCGGCATTGATGATCTGATCTAACGGCAGCGTGATGAGGTCGATCGCCTGATCGCGACTATCGACTTTGATCGCGCAGGGCGTATCGATAATCGCCCCCTGCATGCTGACCTTGCCATGCCCCTGGCCGGTAACGTTAGCCGCCGGTACGCCCGCGCAGACGAAGGGCAATGTCAGCCACAGCAGCCGCACAGGGCGTGACAAATGAAGCACTACGTTTCATAGATTTCCCGCAAAAAACCGAACCAGACGGCCGCAAGGCCAACGTCGTCTTACTGGTAAGCCAGGGTAAAGTTGGCAACCGAGGTAAACTCACCCGGCACAACGGAGGACGTGGCGCCGTTCCCCTGCAGATAAGCGGCATAGGTAAGGGTGTTATCACCCTGCTGGGTTTTGGTGACCGAGCTCGGCGTACCAAGCGGGATGTTGGTGCCATTGTCATTGGTAATGCCAATAGCCGCGCCGCTGGCCGTGCCAACCAGCGCCAGATAGCCTGGCTGGGCGCTTGATTCCGATCCCGTGAAGGTGATGGTGACCGTTTTATCCGTCAGGCCAGCGAGATCGCAGCTTTCCAGCTTGATATCAAACGGTCGCGGACGCGATTTCCCGCCGTTCGCCAGCGCTTTGTTGGAAATTTCACCCAGGTCAACGGTTTGTTCAATGGTATCGGGGGTAATTGAACAAGGGGCGTCGATAATTGCGCCGGTAAATGTGACCTTGCCGTGCCCCTGATCGGCCGCCTGTACCTGACCGACGAGTACGGTAGTCGTCATTCCAAGCGCCCAGGCCCATTTGGTTAATTGCATCGTTATTCTTTCCTGTAAAAGTTAATAGATAACACCAACACACACTTTATCCGCATAGAGTTAGTGGGCTTTAATCTACTTAATTTTTACTGGCACAACTTTCAAAAAACGACACCGCAAAAATATCCTCTTCTCAGTAAAAAGCGTTTTTTGCAAGAAGCACAGGATGGCGCATGACACTATACATCCCGACAGCTAAACCGGTCCTGTGAACGGTTTTATATTGTAATTTAATGCCAAGCGAGGAAATTATGTCGTTAACTGTACGTGAACAAAATCGATTTATTGCTGCCCTTGATAACCTAAGAACCTCCGAGCGGGTGCACAAAAGCGATCTTAAAACCGTTAATAAAACGCTGGATAAAATGGGCAGCGTGGCTAATAGTAAAGAATTACTCGCAAGTCTCAGCGATCGAATGCGTCAAAACTTTGACATTAAAGATTCCAAAAAAGTCGAGTCGTTTATTGAAAATGTCAAGGACAAGCTTGAAAAGCAGGAGTCGAAGATCCACGATAAGAAACTCACGCAGCTGAACCATATTGGCAACCGTATCTTTCAGGCAAGCCAAAAAATTGAGGTTGAACATCTCAGCAAAGAGATCGCGCTCAAGACGAGTGCGGCAAATCGTCAACTGGAATGCGCCAGATCTGATAAAAACCTGGTTCACGAAATGATTGACAAACGAAATGAAGCAAAAGAATTTGTCTCTATCGAGAAGCATAAATTAGAACAGATCACTCCGCAGAAAATTAGCGAAGATCAAGAAAAACGCATTAATAGATTGACCCAGAAAACAAATAGTGAGATTGACAAACTGAAGGTTGACATTCGTAGAATTAATAAACGTGAGCCTGAGCTCGTTAAATTCCTTAATAACCTAGGAAAAACCGACGTTATTAATGATTTGGACAAAGCGCAAAACAATAAATCCCTCAAGAGAATAATGGCTACGCCTGAGTATGCTGAAAAGATGTTTGGTACCAAGACCATTGTGGTTGAGGGTCGACGCTCCTATTCTGCTACGACAACAAAAGAAGTGCTGAGCGACAACGGAGCAGCGTTCCTCACTCGCATTAAGAAATATCAAAACGCTAAAAATGAGGTTGCAGCCATCAAACATGAGATTAGCCGTATGGAATCTGCCAGAGACGCGCGGATCGCGGCCATTAAGTCTGAAGAACGTTCGCCGCTGCAGTCAAAATATGACGCTAGAATTGCGCAATATCAGGACGGTTTCAAAGAGATGGGTGAAACCGGAAACCGCGCCCTGAATACGTTAGCGACGAGAATTAACTTCATCGATAGCACAATTGAGCAAACAACCGCGCTTAAGAAAGGTATTGAAGAAAAAGCCGGGCTTATGGCTGACCCTGAAGTTAAACTGTCAGCGGCTCGCCATGAAGATAGCATTAGCAGGCTCGTCGCCAGGAAAGAGAAGCTGGAAAACAGTTACCAGCGACTTGTTGAGGCGTCAAACACCGGTAAAAACTACGTCAGCGACGTTGAATCCGACATCGGAAGCGATTTCGAAAGTCACGTGTAACCACGCCTGGCCCCCTTCACGAGAGTGACGTTTAAAATCCACGCCCCGGCGTGGATTTTTTCTGTTAACTAGCCCTCGCGTTCTGATAGTGTGCTTCTAAGGATGCCAGGTCCTGTTCACACCCCCGCTTTTTCACTTCGGGATAAACGGTGACCTCGATAGGTTTTCACCAGATCAGGCGCGCCCATTCGCTGAAGCCGATGACGACGAACCCGCGATTACACCACCGGTGCGCCTCACGGTTTTGCTCGTATACCGTGCTGAACCCGTACCAGAGATCGCCGGAGAAAACTGATGGGGTTACTGATGATGCCACAACGCTTCCAGCTGCGGTAAAGCAGTACGTAAAGCCCGGAGCGATACTCACCCTGAATCCGGGCAGTACGCAGAGCTCAACATTAATGTCTCAGTTGGGGATGGTTTGGGGGTATGCAACATGGAGGGAACGGCAAAGTAGATAGCTGCTGGATAAAAACCAGAAGCGTCACTGGGTCTGGAACGACAATTCCAGCCAGTGTACTGCAGTAATTGGTGAACTGGATACTGTGGAGTTTATGCGGGAGGCGCAATGGATGGCAAAAGTATCGTTAATTAACGAAGGAATATGAGATGAAAAGTACAGGCTTGGCAGGTAGTTTGCTGGCTATGGCGAGTAAATGCCAGGGGTAGTAGTGATGACGCAAAAAATCTGGTCATGGATATTGCCATTAAGACAGTCGGGAAAGGTATGATGCTGGATAAGGATGTGCGGATTTCAGTAGAATATGTCAGTACAATTAGCGATGAATCAGGACTTGATGTCTATCAGTGTGCGGCTGATTTAATGTTAATAAAACCAGAACTGAAAGATTCGCTTCCAGTAGCTCATTATGTTTGATTTGTTTTGAAAAAAATCCACGATTTGGCGAGATTTTCCATTATTCTGAACTATATCTTTGATAAGTAAAGATTTATAGCATAAATATACTATTACTTTCTTTATCCATGTCCAGACTTCCTAACGCTCCAAGATCTAAAGAATAAATCTCATCAGTACCTTTGCGCAAATTCAAAAAGTATCCCAGATCAGCATCTTGACCAATCAATAAAACGTCAGGCTCAACCGCTTGAATAGTATATGTATCATTTCTTTCTAGTAAGTCAAAACAATTGAAAACATATAGCTGGTCACCATTTGCTCGTTGAATTTCATAAGAGTCACTATCCTTAACGTTCTCAATCATAAAGCGCTTATACTCAGAGGGTAAAGAGGAGCGCATGAGCTTTTCAATTTTCTTTAACTGTTCAATTACATATTGCTTTTTCATATCACTTTATCTATGAATGAATAAATTATATACCGAAATAAATATTATATCCATTTGGTTCGCATTCGTTGATTAATCAGTTAAAATTACCAATAATCACAATTACTGTAACTTTCCTGCAACTAATCAGTCATTAATTGTACACCATTAAAGCTGGGCTAAACAATAGCGGCCAGTTTTTCTCAATGCCGTTATTTAAGTAATAAAAAGTCGCGCCTTCAGGAGGTTCACGCCAAAATAGTTTTTCGCCCTGAGCATTGAATATGGTCAAAACTGTTGGTAATGGCTTTGGCTCGCTTAACGCAAAGACTAACTGGCGTGTTGAGTCGACCATTGCTAGATCTAAGCAAGGTATACTTAAGCGTACGCTTCTTGTGCAGCATATCCACTCGAGCACGTCTTTTTCTTTAAAAAAATTGAAGTAAGCGATCGTCTTCGCTCTTAATACATATTTTTATTACGTTAATAAGAAATTTTCAGATCATCTCGATATGTTATAGTTTAAACCCCGGTATATTATATAAAGCAATAATTATCAAATCGTTCTGAAGATTCCAAAGAGGTTTAGTGTGTTTATTTTTGAAAATAACATCGCAATTTGATTTAGGGCATGAGTGTTTGATCTGAATACTCATGAAAATCATCTTTTTTCGTCATAGATGATGTATCTCGGTCTATAAATATATCCTTATAGAAGAATGGCATCATATTTTTAATCACGGACCATAAAAATGCATCAATGTGTTAAGATCCTCTAAATCTTGTTTGGTTGGTTTATTTTTCTCCATTTTATCATATTCATAAATTATTCCTTTCATAGGAATGCCGAAATCATGATTAATTGCCACCCCCATTAGCTTATCAATATCAGCCTGATTTTTTAAAGTATTCTTTAAAAATTTATGGAGAAGTTTTTCAGCATCTTTTCTTTCTAAGAAATACATCATATTTATCCGGTGATATTTCAATAAAGTAAAGGATTACGATTACCATCTTCATACACTTGCAAAATGCAGTTTTACAATGCTCTGAATATTTTAAAGCTTCATATCATATTAAGGATAGCAAGTTGAGTGAGCAGATCAAGTTTTAGAACCAGCTAAAGACCATGCTTGCAGCAATGGCTCTTTAGCAGACAGTTTTAGACCCTAATCGCACTTAAGAAAAATAAGGCCAACAAATCCTCAAAAGAACAGTGTCTATCATCATGGTTTAGTGTACAAAATTGTAACATACTGGGGCAAGACTGCCAGGAAGTCTAATTTCGTCCGCACGCAGATGAATTGATTGATGCTAGCTTTAATTTTAATACATCAAGCCGGTTAATAGTAATTATTTTTGCGCCCTTTTATTAAAAATTGTCTGTTTTTGTGGTTGGAGTGAAAATTTCAAAAACAGACAACCACTTAATTATAACCTCGCAAAAAATCATTCCTTCCCTTTGCTTAATATCAGGGCATCTTTTTTTTAACATCAAGTGCGTAATTAACAACATCATCTAAAAGTTTTTCTTCCCTGAGGGAAAAGTTTGCGTATTGAGCCATAGCTCTGCATGTTGACAGACTTTCAACTATTTCCAATGAAATTTTGTCTCCAAAATTGATTATCTGATCATAACGAGTTTGAAAAAAATTTGCCGATTCATGTTTACCATTGGTATTAAGTTCAAAAATTATTTTTTCAAGTGCGTTTTTTAAGTTATTCAAATTCATTACCAGGGAACCCTTAAAGTTTTAACCACCCATGCTCTTGGAAGATTTGACACCACAGCCTGGTATCCCATCCCAGGATATCCTGCCCCTTGAGCTGCAGCAGGACCTTCACTCACCCAAGTTCCCTTAGGAACTCTAAACTCTGATACATTAGTAATATTTACACCCCAATCATGGCGAATAGCTAGTTTTTCTCGCAACACCTCCTCGGAATTGTATTTTTCATTTGTCAGCCAAGAGATTTTTCTTCCTGTTCTATTATTTACACCATGATATTTATAAAAAGTCTCGTCTCTTTTTAGCTGCCTGTTTTTATAAATACTTTTATCAAATGTTTCAGCAATTCCTCCAGGAAGTTGCGGCCCTGGTTTTTTCCCTGTATTGCATCTACTCAACCCCCACGGATCCACCCACCCCAGCGCATTCGGCGCATACTGGTAAAGGTTTATCCCTCCCGCCAGCGCTATCGGGTCCTGCTGCGTAAACCGTCCGCAGTCCGGGTCGTAATACCGGAACAGATTGTAATGCAGCCCTGTCTCACGGTCCAGGTATTGCCCCT
The DNA here is from genome assembly GCA_951848785.1 of Callosobruchus maculatus. Lineage (NCBI taxonomy): Eukaryota > Metazoa > Arthropoda > Insecta > Coleoptera > Chrysomelidae > Callosobruchus > Callosobruchus maculatus. The sequence continues at coordinate 46,332 of CATOUR010000864.1, read as the reverse complement.
GCATGCGCAGGTTCTGGGAATATCCTGATAGCTGCGTCTCGCTTTCCCGCAGAAGCTTGCCCCAGGCGCTGTTAACGCCTTCCCAGCGCACCTGCCCTTCGATATCCGTCATTCGCTCCGGCGTGCCGTTGGGCTGGCAGTGGAACCAGAAGATCTCCGGGGCATCAACGCCGTCAATGCGCGCCAGCGGGTCGTAACTGTCCTGGTCGCTGTAGACGTAGGTCAGCGGCACGTCTCCGTGCAGCTCCTGCAGCAGGCGGAACCCTTCCCAGACAAACCGGGTGGTGACCGGCTTGCCGACTGGCTGACCGCCCAGCATCTGCTGGCGCGTTTTGCTGATGCGGCGTCCGAGCGGGTCGTAGCGGAAGCTGACCCGCGTCTGCGGCCTGTTGCGATCCCGCGGCTGGCTGATCGCCTCAGTCAGGCGATGTTCGCCGTCATAGCGGTAGTGCCAGCGAGTCTGACCGTTATCTTTCTCCACGGTGCGGCCGTGGATGTCATAACGCCAGCGAACACCGTTCAGCTGCGTCAGGCGGTTGTGCGTGACCTTCTCAGCAGATCCGTCGAGCGGGTTACCGGCCGCATCCCAGCGCCACTGCTCCTGGCCGGGCAGCGTGCCGTCCTGAACCAGCAGACGACCGGCGCTGTCGTACTGCCAGCGGTACCAGCTGAACGGGTTATCGTCCCGCTCTTCACGCACCAGGTTATTGCGGTAGTCGTAATCCCAGCGGCGGGACCAGCGGCGCGGCGACGGGCGCTGGGCGTTACCGGTGAAGACGTCCCGGCGATGCAGGCGGCCGAGACGGTCGTATTCGCTGCGGGTGGTCAGCAGCCCCTGCGTGCGGCTTGTTTCACGGTGGAGTTCGTCGCGGGTAAAGTCGGAGACCGACAGCTTATCGAGAGCAATGCTGAGCAGGTGTCCGCTGCCGTAGTAGAACTGTTTGAACTCGCGGCCATCCGGCAGCGTAACGGAGGTGCGGTTGCCAAGGGCGTCGTACTGCCACGCCAGCTCGCCGTGCTCGCCCGCTTCGCGCGTCACGCGACCAAGCGCGTCATACTCAAAGGCAAGCTCCTGCTCTGCCTCGGTGCTCCACGCGTTGGCTGAAAGTGCTAGGTGCAGCCCAATCCGGCTCAGCAGCCCTGACGGGGTGTAGTGGTAGCGGGTCTGTCCTTCCGGCGTTGTGCGGGCGACCAGCTGGCCGCTCGCGCTCCAGGCAAAAGTATGGGTGATGGCTTCCGGGTGCCCGGCGGCAAAGGTATGCGTTATGGTGCGCCCACAGGCGTCGTAGCGATACTGCGAGGTAACACCGTCCAGCCCCACTTCTGCGAGCAGCAGCGAGTCAGGCCCCCAGCGGAACTGATACGCTTCGCCGTTTTCGTTTTCAAGAGCAATCAGACGCCCCCGGCTGTCCCAGCGGCGGCGGACCTCTTCGCCCTGAGTATTACGCGTGGCGGTTAAGCGCCCGGCCTCATCGTATCTGAACTCACTTTCTTTACCGTCAGCGCCAGCATGCTTCACCGGCAGGCCGCGTTCGTTCCATTTGAGCGACTCCGTCCAGCCTTCCGGGCGATCGAGCTGCACCGGGCGCCCTGCCGCGTCGTAGCGATAGCGCGTCTCTTCACCGTCGGCGCCCGTCTCGGTCATCAGCCAGCCCAGCGGATGATAGCTATAGCGGGTGGTGCGGCCAGAGCAGTCCGTCGCCCGCACCACCTGTCCCGCCTCGCTGTACTCCTGATGGCGGCTGTTTCCGGCGGCATCCACCTCTTCAACAACCTGACCAAACTCGTCCCGGCGCAGCAGCGTGGTCTGCCCCATCGGGTCCACCACGCGCTTCAGGCCGTGATGTTCGTCGTACCAGAAACGGGTTGCGCTACCGTCGGCTTCAATAATCGCAGACGGCAGCGCGCGGTGCTCAAGCCAGGTGGTGGTGCGGGCATTGCCGTCGGCGTCGATCTCCTGCACCCGGTTGCCCATCTCGTCATAAACGAAGGTAACGGCGTTTCCGAGCGGATCGATGCGTTGAGTCAGGAGCTCGTTGTCATCCCACTCGTAGCGCCAGTTTTCACCGCGCTCGTCGACGTAGCGGACAATCAGATTTTGCGCGTTCCAGTAGTGCTGACGTTTCTGACCATCATAGTGATCGACGGTCGTCACTCCGGCGTCCAGATCGTAGGTGAAGCGACAGCCGTCGCCCGTGCTGGTGCGGTTCTCCACCACGCGCCAGTGGTCAAATTTTTTCCAGCGGTATTCGCTCTCAAGACCGCCCGGCAGGCGGTGCCAGACCATCAGGCCGTGGTCGTTATAGCGGTATTCGCGGGTGACAACGCCAGAGGCATCCGTCGCGCTCGCCAGCTGGCCGCGCGCATCGTAACCCCACTGCATCAGCGGCCAGCTACGGCTGCCGTCAAAATGGCTGGCAGCGGTCACGCGCTGCGGGAACCGTTCGTCCTCATAGCGAAGTGTAACGTCTATCGCCCGCGGCTCATCGTGAAGACCAACCAGCCTGCCGTGCTCGTCCCACTCCGTCAGCAGCGCGTTGCCGTATTCGTCGCTTAGCGAGGCCAGACGCAGAACGGATGGATTCATGCGTGTCGGTTTATACAGACGCCACACCGCGCCGTCATCGTCGGCAATCGCCACGTCGCCGCTCTCGTTGCGACGGATAATAATGCCTTCGCTGATGCTGTAAAACGCGCGGTCCACTGGCGGCAGTTCAAAGCTCAGCTCACGTCCGGTTTCGTCGAACCAGGTCGCGCGGTTCTCTTCAAGCGTCAGATAGCTGTCGAAAGCGGTAGCCCAGCCCAGGCCAAACAGCCCTTCGCGGGTGGTCAGGCTGTTGTAGCTGCGCTGCCAGCGAAGCGGGAAGCGGCCTGGAAGCGAGAAATCAAGCTCATCGTCGTCATTCAGCACCTTTACGCCGGTGGCCGCGTGAACCGGGTGCGAGGAGCCAAACACGGCGTTAACGGCCATATCGGCCAGCATACCGCCCCCGGCAGATGCCAGCGCGCAGGGCATGTTTTTTAAAATCTTGCCCGGACGCCCGCGCAGCAGGGAGAGCGCAATCATCCCCAGCGCCAGCCCCGGCGTTTTGCCGCTTTTGATATCGCGGACCGTCAGCGTCTCGCCGCCGATGATCACGTTCGGGGAGACGTCATCGGAAACGGTACCCTCGCAGGTGGTGCGATCTTTCGCACGCACCGCAGGCTGGCCGTTGATGAAGACGCTTTTCGAGCCTTCCGCCAGATACTGCGGTCCGGAGTGCTTTTCACACGCCACCTTATCTTCTTCCAGCGGTGAGGTTCCCGCGGCGGCAGACGCCACGCTCGGCTGCCACATTTCGCTGCCAAACTGTCCGGCAGCGGAGAGCAGCATGCCCGCGTAATCGGCAAAGCTGCCCGGCGACTGCGGTTCAGGTGAAGGGGTATCTGCTGGCGTGAGCGTTCCGGCCGCGCGCGCGGCGGGGATGGCATTCGTCAGAACGTTGCTTGAGCCGGTAGTGATTTTACCCGCAGGCGACGGAGGGAAAATCGCATTGCCTAACCCCTCGGCAGCGCTGCTGATATCGTCTGTTATCCCCGCCACGTTTGCCAGCACGCCGCCAATGATGCCGCTTAACAGACAGCTGGAACCAATCGCCGCCACGCCTGCGGCTGCCGCCCCTGTCCCCAGCAATGGCGCCGCCACGGTAGCGGCTGCCCCCACAGCCGCGCCGATCACCGCATAAGCGGCACCTTCCGCCACAATGCTGGTGATATCCGCGAAGATGCTGGAATGAATAATCTCGTCACCCTTACGGGCCGCGTTGTTATCGCTCATGCCTTACACATTCCGGTTGTCGTTCAGCGTCAGGCTCTGCTTAAGCGCGCTCCAGCGCCCCTCGTCCTCTTCAGTGAATGCTCTGAGCGCTGAGAGGGTAAAAATCATCAACACCGGTTTGCCCGGCGTCTGCACGGCCAGCTGTTTTTGCCACAGGCGCTGGCCGTTATGGTCAAAGTTGGTTTCAACTTCCAGCCCGTTGATTTTGCCGTCAGGCCCGGCTTTCACGCGCTGGAATTCGCTCTGGACGATCTCGCCCATCTGAGGGCGCATAACGTCCCACTGGCGATGGAACTCCTTCTCATAATCGCTGCCATCCGGGATAAGGCCGCGGCTGACCACGACGGACAGGCCGCTTTCGTCATCGCGAATAATGTTCATGCTGTTATCCTGCCAGGCCGCAGGAAAAAGGGAAAACGAACCTTCCTGGAGGGTATATTTCATCGGTGAACCCGTTTCTAAGATTGCTGAAGAATTTTAAGGGCCGTTATGGACAACATGGCGGCAGACAGGAAGCGATTATTCTTTCGGTGGCGTGAATTTCGCCTGGACCGCCGCATCGATATCCCCTTTATGCCCAGAACCAGGTGCCGTTGTGCCCGGCTTGGTACCAGAGGTATTCAGGTGCAGCTTACCGCCCGTGGTGATATGACCATCCCCTTCAACGAAAAAGTTAAATTCTTTGCCGATCAGGTTAATCTTGCCGTTCGCGTTGAGTTCAATCGCGCTCTCGCCGGATACCAGCCTCAGCTTAGTCCCGGAAGCGATAACGTACTGTTCCACTGCCGCATCCAGCTTGCCTTTGCCCGTCAGGATCTCGGTGCCGCCTTTCACCGCCTGGATCTGATTAGCCTCCACGCGATGCAGCTCGTTTTTCTTCACGTAGTGGCTGCGCTCGCCGCCGACGCTGTGCGTTTCATCATTCTTAACGCTGGTGTCCATATTTCGCTCGGCCTGGATCCATACCTGCTCCGCGCCCGCCTTGTCTTCAAAGCGCAGGGCGTTGGCGTTATCGACCGAGCCATCCTTCGAGCGGCTCATGAAGCCCATCTGCGTCGCCGCTGCCGGCAGCGCCCACGGCGGCATGCTCGCGTCGTTGTACACGCGCCCGGTGATAATCGGCCGGTCCGGATCGCCGTTGATAAAGTCCACCACCACCTCATCGCCCACGCGCGGGATCTGCACCCCGCCGTAGCCCTGGCCCGCCCAGGCGCTCGACACGCGCACCCAGCAGGAGCTGGTGTCGTCCCCCTTCGCCAGGCGGTCCCAGTGGAACTTCACCTTCACGCGACCGTATTTGTCCGTCCAGATGCTCTCCCCCTGCGGCCCGACAACCTTCGCCGTCTGCGGGCCGTAGGTGCGCGGCCACGCGGTGCTCTGCGCCGGACGATAGGAGACCGATGCCGGGATTACGCTGAAGTCGGTGCGGTGAACGGTTTCACCCTCCCCGCTGGCGTAGCGGTTCTCCTCAAAGTGATACCCGGCCGCCGTCACCAGATACTCGCCGTTATCGCTGAAGAACGGCGCGTTAGTCAGGGTGAAGGTGTGGCCCGGCGCGATGCCCGCCGCCGTGGCCGTGGCCTGAATCTGCTGATGCTCCACCTGCCAGCGCTCCTGGCGAATGCGGGCGTAGAACTCCGCATGCCCGGTCTCCACAAAGCGGCCCGGCCAGTCGTACACGTCAATGCTGCCCGGCTTCGGCGACGCCGGGTTCTGCTGCGCCTGGAACAGCCACGCGTTCGGCTTGCGGAAGTCGTAGTCGTCAAGGCTGTAAATGCCCGGCGTCACGCTGTCCTCCAGCGCCCACTGGCTGATGCCCTCTTCATCCGTACTGCCGCCGGACGGCGTCTGGTGGTAAGGGATGACCTCGTAGCCGCTGAACGGCTGGTGCTGGGTGGCGGCGTCGGTCAGGACCAGGGTGTGCCTGTCGGCCTCGTGGCTGAAGTAATACGCAATGCCTTCCAGCTCCATCAGGCGGCTGATGAAGTCCAGGCTCGACTCCTGATACTGCACGCAGTAGTCCCACACCCGGTAGCTGCCGGTGAGTTTGTCCTCGACGTTGACCTGATGTTCGCCCAGCAGGGTTTTCACAATCTGCGGCACCGTCTGCCCCTGGAAGATGCGCAGGTTACGGTCGCGCTTCATCGGCCACAGGTCCGGCTCCACCGTCAGCTGGTACACCGCGTAGCGGGTGCCCGTCAGCTCAACGGCGCTCACCGCCACGCGGGTCACCTTGCCGTTGATATAGCGGGAGGTGAGCAGGTTCTGCGTCGGGATGGTCACCGTTACCGGCTGGCCCAGCAGTTTGCTGCGGTCGATGCGCGCGTCCGTGCCGAGCAGGGTCAGCGTCAGGGCAAACGACTCGGACATCGCCTCGCGGCCGGAGAGTTTCCAGAAAAGAAGTCCCTCGACGGGGAGCTGAACGGTAATTCGGTTGAGCATAATCTTTATTCCGTAAATGCAACGTCTTGGTTTCAGCAGCCGCAATGCAGCGTCAATTACAACGCTTACTTAAGCCACAAACCTGAAAACATAAGGACACACCCCAACGAAAGAAGGAGCCTGGCGAAGATAAACAGGGGCGACGCTACGGTGTGTGTGACCCGGGAGATCTTTTCATAATTCGGAGCGTTGTATTTTTTATGCCCCGCCATAACACCAGAAAATATTGTGCATAGCAAAACGACGGTAAATTTCATACCCCAGACGCACAGGAGAGACATTGATATGATGATGGAGTAGTGTTTAGCCACCGCGACCGGAAATATTGAAAATGTCAGCGCCAGCCATTTTAAAAGAAAACCAATGCCGGCCGTAGAAAGCAGGACAAGCCCCAGCATCAGACCCATGCTGATCCATTGTTTCTTATTAAAAAGGTTATTGTCATTCCAGATAAGTGCAAGCGTGAGGATCAAAAAGGAAAAAAAGAATAACCAGTTCATTTCAGGGTGCCTCTTTTGCCCCTCAATGCCCGGCTTTCCCGTCGCCTATGGTGACGGGAAAGCCGGTTATGTGGCAGGCTGAATATAATTATTTATTAGCATTGAACACAAAAAAGCCATCCACTTCCTGCTGGATCGCTGACTGGTGGGATGCCCCTGGTGCATCGATGGCATTGGTTCCTTCAGCAGGATTTAAATGCAGCTGCCCGGAAAGCGTATTTATTTGCGCATTCTGTTTTGCAGTAAAGTTGAAGTTATTGCCGATGATATTCACGCTGCCGTCTTTTGTTAATTCGATAGCGCTTTCACCACACTCCAGCCTCAGGGTATTACCCGCTGAGAGAATGTAGTTATTAACAACTTTGTCGCTGCGGCTGCTACCCGTCAGGCAAACCACCTCACCTTTCACACCTGCTTTCTGATTTTTTGCCACCCGTAAGGTTTCATCTTCGCCCACATACTGGGTTCGATTTTTTTCAGTCGCATGGGACTCATCATTCTTAACGTTGATATCCAGGTTGCGCTCGGCCTGGATCCACACCTGCTCCGCACCCCGCCTTGTCCTCAAAGCGCAGGGCGTTGGCGTTATCGACCGATCCGTCCTTCGAGCGGCTCATAAAGCCCATCTGCGTCGCCGCTGCCGGCAGCGCCCACGGCGGCATGCTCGCGTCGTTGTACACGCGCCCGGTGATAATCGGCCGGTCCGGATCGCCGTTGATAAAGTCCACCACCACCTCATCGCCCACGCGCGGGATCTGCACCCCGCCGTAGCCCTGGCCCGCCCAGGCGCTCGACACGCGCACCCAGCAGGAGCTGGTGTCGTCCCCCTTCGCCAGGCGGTCCCAGTGGAACTTCACCTTCACGCGACCGTATTTGTCCGTCCAGATGCTCTCCCCCTGCGGCCCGACAACCTTCGCCGTCTGCGGGCCGTAGGTGCGCGGCCACGCGGTGCTCTGCGCCGGACGATAGGAGACCGATGCCGGGATAACGCTGAAGTCGGTGCGGTGAACGGTTTCACCCTCCCCGCTGGCGTAGCGGTTCTCCTCGAAGTGATACCCGGCCGCCGTCACCAGATACTCGCCGTTATCGCTGAAGAACGGCGCGTTAGTCAGGGTGAAGGTGTGGCCCGGCGCGATGCCCGCCGCCGTGGCCGTGGCCTGTATCTGCTGATGCTCCACCTGCCAGCGCTCCTGGCGAATGCGGGCGTAAAACTCCGCATGCCCGGTTTCCACAAAGCGACCCGGCCAGTCGTACACGTCAATGCTGCCCGGCTTCGGCGACGCCGGGTTCTGCTGCGCCTGGAACAGCCACGCGTTCGGCTTGCGGAAGTCGTAGTCGTCGAGGCTGTAAATGCCCGGCGTCACGCTGTCCTCCAGCGCCCACTGGCTGATGCCCTCTTCGTCCGTGCTGCCGCCGGACGGCGTCTGGTGGTAAGGGATGACCTCGTAGCCGCTGAACGGCTGGTGCTGGGTGGCGGCGTCGGTCAGGACCAGGGTGTGCCTGTCGGCCTCGTGGCTGAAGTGATAGGCAATCCCCTCCAGCTCCATCAGGCGGCTGATGAAGTCCAGGCTCGACTCCTGATACTGCACGCAGTAGTCCCACACCCGGTAGCTGCCGGTGAGTTTATCCTCAACGTTGACCTGATGTTCGCCCAGCAGGGTTTTCACAATCTGCGGCACCGTCTGCCCCTGGAAGATGCGCAGGTTACGGTCGCGCTTCATCGGCCACAGGTCCGGCTCCACCGTCAGCTGGTAGACCGCGTAGCGGGTGCCCGTCAGCTCAACGGCGCTCACCGCCACGCGCGTGACTTTCCCGTTGATATAGCGGGAGGTGAGCAGGCTCTGCGTCGGGATGGTCACCGTGACCGGCTGACCGAGCAGTTTGCTGCGGTCGATGCGCGCGTCCGTGCCGAGCAGGGTCAGCGTCAGGGCGAACGACTCGGACATCGCCTCGCGGCCGGAAAGTTTCCAGAAGAGCAGCCCCTCAACCGGGAGCTGAACGGTAATTCGGTTGAGCATAATCGTTAATCCATATGGCTTATGCGATGAAAAGTATTACGGCAACAGACAAGCATGAACAGGCGCTGTTCCGGTCAATGCTCTGCAGGGTCGGCGGGCTGTTTTTTTATGATAAAGATGAGCGTTCCTATTTTTAGTAATTCAGAAAATACAAACAGCACAATATTTAGGGGAAGAATGCTTAACCCAGTACCGACAATAACAACAGGGAATAACGTCACTGAACAACTTACAGTGAGAACGCGCAATGCTTCCTGCGAAAGGGCAAAACGGACAGCGTATCGGTGGTTTGTGAAAAAAAACCAGGCGGAGAAAAACATCGAAATGGGCAACAGAAAATATGCGAGATAAAAGATTCCTGTCAGAATGCCATTTACCCCTCCAGCAATGACCATAAAGACGATCATCCCCAGATTTCCTCCGGTGGCGTCCCACCAGGACTCAAGCAAACGTAAAGGCCCCATCGAATAAAACACAATCCCGATGATATCCATCACGCCCCAAAAATAGAAAACCTTTTCTTTTGAGACCATCAACGCCAGCCTTACTTCACGGGTGCAGGAGGCCATTTACCGCCATGCTGAATAAGCGCATCTTTGATTTCAGTCAGTTTTTGATATTCGTCACTGCCCTCTTTCGCCCGGTTCAGATAACGCTGCAGCTGGTTGGCCATTGTCCAGCCATTATCCGCCTCGATCTCGGCGTTTGCGCCACGCTCCAGCAAAAGCAGGACATGGTCGTAAGAGTGAAAGTCAAGCGCGGCGATCAGCAACGTATTACCCAGTGAATTGGTAATATTGATGTCTGCTCCACCGTCAAGCATCGCTTGCAGCGTATCGGTGTTTTTTGCTTCGAGGGTTTCGAAGATAATCGGTTCCCCAAACGTTTTATCCTTCGCATCCGGCGATAATCCGCCTTCCAGCATCGCCTTTATCCAGACCCCACTATCTGCTTTCAGCACATATTCGGCCGGACTACTCTCCCCCTCAGGCCTTGGCTGGAGCGGATCCGCCCCCGATTTAACCAGAGCGGTAATAATTTTTAGCTGATCCGGTGTTTTTTTATCGTTAATTGCGTTCATCACCGCCCAAAACAAAAGCGTCATGTCCTCTTTACCGGGTTTATTAAGGTCTGTTTCCGACGCTAATTTAACAACCTCATCCCTCTCACCGGCTTCAATTGCACGCGCTACGGTGAGCTGCTGACCGCTGAAATAATTGTCTGGTTTTAAATCCATATTTTGTTTGCACCCCTGGACCATTAACATTAAACAAAGCGCTATCCAGCCTGTAATCAATGATTTCACGCGCGACTCCCGATAATAGCGATGTCTTCATCCTTCTGTTGTTCAATACATTTTATCGCCTGATCGATTCCATGACGATCGAGCGCGCCCCCCGTGCCACCCGGAAGATCGTGTGCAATTCCGGCAGCGTTAGGCATGACGGCAGAAAGCTCCTCTTTGGCTATCAGTGTCGGTATATGTCCTTTTACCGTTTTGAGATCTTCCCAAAGATTAACTTCCTGGATCTTTGTAAGCAGTTCGCCTTCAACACGGTAGGCCTGAATATTTTCGGTACTGCCTAACAAACTTCCGCCGTATTTCTCTACGGTGCCTGAATTCAGACCGGCCGCGTTGAAGGTCCATCCTGGCATACCGCTGGCCATCGCGGTAGCAGACGCTAATCCGCCTCCCAGAGAGTGGCCCGCAATGTCCACCTGTTGGCCAGATTTAGAGAGTTGTTCGCCAAGACCCACCGCTCTTTTATAATAATCTGACGCCATTCCGAGCCCTTGCGCACCATTATTTTTCCAGTCAGCCATGTTCTTCATGGGGAAAAATTCGGGTTGCCGTGATCCTCTGAAAACTAACGTTGGGTTCATCTCGCGACCAAAAACCTCAGGGTCGGGTTGATAAACGCGGGCCAGAAAATCCGGAGAGCCTGAGTTGTCGAACAGTGATTTGCTGTTTAGCCCAAGCTTCTTCAGCGCGGCCGCATCATTACTGATATCCGTCCACCCCTCCGGCACGCCCGGCGTCGTTTCCAGCGGATTTACCGTCTTGTAGACATTCTCAGCAAGCTTCGCTTTTTCCACCGCAATATTATTCGCCGCTAACCGCTTAGCCGCTATCTGCGCATCCGGGTAGAGACTGTTGCTGCCCTTTGCAATCAGCTCCTTACGCGCCTGCCAGCGTTCGGCTTTGGTCATATTTTCCAGCTGTGCCGCATAGGTTTTACCGTCTTTGCCCGGCGTTGGCGCATCCGGCACCTGCGCCGCTTTAGACTTCACCACCTGCTTCGGCAACACCGTTGGCGCAGGGCGAGCCCCATACGCTCGCACCATGGTTTCGTAACGATCGACAATCGTACTCACCGGGTACCAGCCCAGACCAACAAGGGAGGCAGCCTGCAGCTGCCCTTTGGCATTGATATAAAAAATCTCCGTTACCGATGACCAGTCGCGGAAGCTTTCGTCGATGGCCACTACCCTGCCGATATCCAAATCCTGAGCGATCAGCTTGCGGGTATCGCGCCCGGACTGATAAGGATTCGCGCCGGTGATGTTGCGCAGCAAATCGTAGCGCGTGAAGAGCGAGCGCAGCGAATGGTCGGGAACCGACATGATCCACTGCCCGGCAACGGACGGGCGGATAATTTTCGCAAACAGCGCCGGTGAAACGTTCTCATGAAAAAGATAGACAAACTTGATGTTGTACATGCGCTCCGTCCTGTTACCCGCTGGCCTACGGGTTCACCAGCCAGGTACCTGGCTTCGCAATATCCAGCGTCTGGGTACGCGTTCTTCCATTCCCTTCCAGCTCGATACGGGCCTCGCCCGCCGGCAATTTCAGCGATGCGTAACCGTTATTTCCCGGACGCAGCGCTTTCGGCTCACCGTTAACCTTCAGCGTCTCGCCGTCGAGCATGCGGATATAGACAAGCGCGACGGGGCTGGCGGCAACGGGCGGCGTGCCCTGCTGTGCCGCGGCAGGTGGCGCAGCAGGCTCGTCGGCCTCTGCCGTTTCCGGTGTGGTATTCGCTGCGGCAGTGGTCCGTGCAGGCGGAGTCGCGGCAGGCGTTTGCGCCGTCTGCTCTGGCGCGCTCTGACCGCCGCCGAACAGCATCGCGCCGGCAACAACCCCAACCAGCACGCCCGCGGCGACCAGTCCCGGCAGCTTGTAGCGCCGCCAGTCCAGCGCGGAAGCAGACGTCTCCTCTTCAACCGGCACCAGCATCGTGCCCGTCTTTTTCGCGGTCAGCACGTCGTCGATACCGGCGACGGGCATTTCGATCAGGGCCGCAAACTCCTCGATGGATTGCGGGCGATCTTCCATATGCAGCGCCAGCGCCCGGTCAATAGCCTGCAGCAGCGGAATGGAATAGCCCTGCGGCATCAGCTCCACCAGCGGTTTACAGGTGTCCTGAATGGAGCGCACCACGCTGACCGGCGGCGGAGAGCCTACGATCAGGGTACGCAGCACGGCGCCGAGAGCGTAGATATCCGTCCACGGCCCCTGCTCGCTTTCATTGTCGTCGGTATACTGCTCGATTGGCGCGAACCCCGGACGCAGCATAGTTTCCGTCTCGTCCGAGAGATTACCGATGGTGCGGCGCGCCGAACCGAAATCAAGCAGCACCGGCAGGCCGTTATCCTGAATCTGAATGTTGTCCAGCGAGATATCGCGGTGCAGATAGCCTTCATCGTGGATCGTTTTGATGGCGCCAAACAGCATCGGCAGCATGCGACGGATCCACGTCTCGTTAATCAGCTCGGGTTTCTCTTCGCGCAGGCGAGACAGCGTGGTGCCGCTGTAGAACAGCGTTCCCATGTAGGCCGTGTCGTTTTGTACCCAGAAGCGCAGCACGTGCAGCAGGTTCGGGTGGTTGAACCGCGCCAGCAGGCGGGCTTCCTGGATGAAGCTGTTCAGGCCCGCGGAAAAGGCTTTGCCGAAGCGCTCGCTGCGCAGCACCAGCGTCATATCCTCGCCGCGCACGGCGAGGGAGGAAGGCATAAACTCTTTGATAGCGATAGTGCGTTCGAGCTGGTGATCCCAGGCGCGATAGACGATGCCGAATCCGCCGCCGCCAATTACCTCTTTAATCTCAAACTCATTGAAACGGTACCCGACCGGGAGCGCGTTTGGGACAGTCCGATTGTTATCATTATCCGTCATCTTTTACAGTTCTCTTGATGATTATTACGCGGCAAACTGACAGTGGAACTCGCCCTGCTCGCAGGTAACGTGCAAACGACGATACTGCTCGTCGCTGCGGCTGGCGGTAAGTAAAATCTGGCTCATCTGCGGCAGCAGCGTATTGGTAAGAATTGCATCCACCATACGCCCGCCCGACTCTACCTCGGTACAGCGCTGAACGATCTGTTCAACCACGCTGTCGTCAAATTCAGAAATTATGTTGTGATTCTCTTCCAGACGACGCTGAATGCGCCTGAGCTGCAGGCGCACAATCTGCCCCAGCATCGCGTCGCTCAGCGGATAATACGGCACCACCAGCAGACGGCCCAGCAGCGCAGGCGGGAATACCTCCAGCAGCGGCTGGCGCAGGGCGCCGCTTAGCGCGTCCGGCTCAGGCATCAGTTCCGGGTCGGCGCACATGGCGGCGATCAGTTCGGTGCCAACGTTGGACGTCAGAATAATAATGGTGTTACGGAAATCAATATGACGCCCCTCGCCGTCCTCCATCCAGCCTTTGTCAAAGACCTGGAAGAAGATCTCATGAACGTCCGGGTGCGCTTTTTCAATTTCGTCCAGCAGCACCACGCTGTAGGGGCGGCGGCGCACGGCCTCGGTTAAGACGCCGCCTTCACCATAGCCCACGTAGCCCGGAGGTGCACCTTTTAACGTCGATACGGTGTGCGCTTCCTGGAATTCGCTCATGTTGATGGTAATAACGTTCTGCTCGCCGCCGTACAGGGACTCCGCGAGCGCCAGCGCGGTTTCGGTTTTGCCCACGCCGGACGGCCCGCACAGCATAAATACGCCGATCGGTTTGTTCGGATCGTCGAGCTTCGCCCGCGAGGTTTTCACCCGACGGGCGATAAGCTCCAGACCGTGGCGCTGACCGATAACCCGCTGGTTCAGCGTGTCGGCCAGGTTCAGCACCGCGTCAATTTCATTTTTCACCATCCGGCCCAGCGGGATCCCGGTCCAGTCAGAAACCACCGCGGCCACCACGTTTTCGTCCACCGCGGCAAACAGCAGCGGTTCGTCACCCTGTAAGGCCGCCAGCGCCTGCTGCTGCTCTGCCAGCTGGCCGCGCAGTTCAGCCGTGTCCTCGTCGCCCGCCGCAAACAGCGCGGCGCGCAGGCGGATAATCTCCTGCACCAGATTGCGCTCTTCTTCCCAGCGCCGGGCCAGGGCTTCGCGCCTGGTTTCAAACGCGTCACGCTCGGCGGTTAAGGTCGCCACGCGCGCCGGATCGCCTGCCCCGACCCGCGCCTCACGTTCAGCAATCTCCAGCTCCACGTCCAGGGCGGCCAGGTGACGCAGGCAGTCTTCCAGCTGGGCAGGCGGCGCGCTCTGGCTGACGGCCACGCGCGCGCAGGCGGTATCCAGCAGCGCCACCGCTTTATCGGGCAGCTGGCGCGCGGGGATATAGCGATGAGAAAGCTTCACCGCCGCGCTGACCGCTTCGTCGAGAAGTAAAACCTGGTGATGGGTTTCCAGCGGCGAAACGGTGCTGCGCAGCATCAGAACGGCTTTCGCTTCGTCCGGCTCGTGGACCTGTATCGTCTGGAAACGGCGGGTGAGCGCCGGATCCTTCTCGATGTATTTTTTGTATTCCGCCCAGGTGGTCGCGCCCACGGTGCGCAGCTGCCCGCGCGCCAGGGCGGGCTTCAGCAGGTTAGCGGCGTCGCCGGTGCCCTGCTGACCGCCCGCACCGATAAGGGTATGGATTTCATCAATGAACAGAATAATCGGCGTAGCGCTGGACTGCACTTCATTAATCAAGGCCTGGAGGCGCGCCTCAAACTCTCCCTTCATGCCCGCCCCGGCCTGGAGCATGCCGATATCCAGCAGCCACAGCTGAACGTTTTGCAGCGGTTCCGGCACGTCACCGCTGGCGATGCGCAGCGCCAGCCCTTCCACCACCGCCGTTTTCCCTACGCCGGCTTCCCCGGTCAGCAGGGGGTTGTTCTGGCGGCGGCGCATCAGAATATCGACCATCTGGCGGATCTCTTCATCGCGCCCTACCACCGGGTCGATTTTTCCTTCCCGGGCGCGCGCCGTCAGATCCTGACCATACTGCGCCAGCGTCCCCTGCGCGGCAGGTACCGCACCGGCGGGCGCCTCTACCGCGGCGGCGGCCTGCTGGCTCTCTTTGCTGCTGGCACAAATGGCGTCGAACTGCTCGATCAGCACCTCAACGTTAAGCCGGGTAAACTGTGCCGAGATGCCTTTCAGCACGTTGGCCAGATTCCATGTTTTCAGGATTCCGATCAGCAAATGACCGCCGCGGATCCGGCTGACGCCGAACTTCAGCGAGCCGTAAACCCACGCGCGCTCGACGGCGCTGTCGATATGTTCGGACAGATCGGAAACGGAGCTTGCGCCGCGCGGCAGGGCATCCAGCGCCGCCACAATATCGCGGGTCAGCTGCTGTTCATCAAGCGCAAAGTGATGGATGACCTGCTGCAGATCGCCATCCTGCTGCTGCATAAGCTGATGAAGCCAGTGCACCAGCTCAACGTACGGGTTGCCGCGCAGCTTGCAGAAGGCAGTCGCGCTTTCCAGAGAGGTAAATAACAGCGTATCCAGTTTGCCGAAAAGCACGGCACGGCTAATTTCTGACATGTTAGTTTCCATTAACAATGATTCGGTATACGAAGGATTATCGCTCTGCGCGATACACCAGATCGCCACGCGGAACAGGCTGTGGCTGAATGCCCAGCCAGGTGTTGTACCCTAATCGCCCGGTGCTGCCGAGCGCGGCGCCCTGCACCGCATCGGCGCGCAGGATCGCCCGTGTTTCCCATTCAAATTCTACCCCGACGTACTGCCGCACCCAGTCGCGAAGCTCGGTCACCCACGGTTCGCCGGGCAGAAAACGGTTGTACTCGTCGGCGCTCAGCGGGCCTATTTCCAGACGAAACTTGTGCTGCACGTCGCGTACCGCAATGCCGAGAAAAGCGGATTCGCCCATGCGCGGCAGGCGACGCCCCTCGCCCAGCTGCGCCTGCTCACGGGGGGAGAGCGGCATCCACTGCGGCACGTTGGCCACCAGCCTGACCGGGACGTTGAAATAGTTACGCAGGATTTTTTCGAGCCCTTCCGGGTCCCGCCCGTGGCGGGTCAGGTGCCCGGCGTGGGTAAAGCGGGCATGCGCGCTCAGGCTGCCTTTGGTCATCTGGCCCGGCTGGCCCATGCCGATCAGCGATGCCAGATAGCCTTCGAAGCGCTTGTTGTCATCGCGATCGAGGGAAACGGCTGGCTGCGCGTCCGCCCAGGCGCGGTAAAACAGCAGCGTCAGGCGATGGTGAAAGAGGTCGGCAAACGCGCTGAGGCTGTGGTCCTGATGATGATGGATACGCTCGCGGGCATACTCGGTCATATGCACCGGCAGCGGGCCGTTCGGGCCAAACAGTCCGAAGCTAAGAATCGAAACCTCGTGCAGCCCGTTCTCTTTGCGCTGCCGGACGTCGGCAACCGTAGATGGCGCAAACCCCATCGAAGGCTGCTGGCCAATGCGCAGCGGCTCAAATTTCGGCAGCGGCGCACGTCCAAGCGGATAGCGTTCGCCGCCCTGGGCATCAATGCGCCTTAACAGCTGAAACAGATCGTAGCGCCACGGCGTCTCGCGCACGCCGCGCCAGAAGGCATCGGGCAGCGGCGTCAGGCGATGCACGCGAAGCGTTGCAGGGGCAACCTCACTCATACCAGCGCCCTTTTACCCATGCGCGGCGCCCAGTAGCCGATCTCGCCGCGCTGCTGGCTCTTGAGCGTGAACTCCGTAAAGCTGTTGATGGAGACCAGGCGGGCAAAGAGACGCTCCAGCACGCTGCCGAAAAGCCACGGGCTGGCACCGGAGAAGGCGCGTTCATCCACCGTCAGGGTAATGCCGATCCCGCGGGCGAACACCACGGGGCCGGGTTCCGGCACGCGGCGGTGCACCGGCTCCAGCACGCAGTGGCGAACGCCGTCCACCTGACGGGCAACCGGCGTCTCTGCCAGGTTGGCATACAGCCCTAACAGCTGGCGCAGCGCGGCGGCGCCCTCTTCGTTTTCACTGTCCATCAGGCTGAGGTAATTCATTTGCAGCTGGCTGATAAGCCGCCAGGTGCTGAACCCTTCCGCCAGCGCCGGACGCGGCGGCGTCGGGCCTTTACGCAGGTTGAGGGTCTTCACCGGCATGGAGTCGGCCATAATGAACTGCCCGAGCTCCTGCTGGAGCATCAGCGGCAGGTCGCGGCTGGTGCACAGCACCTCGGCGGAAATGTAGCGCAGGTTGTCCTGCCACGGCGCGTGCTGCGCATCCACCAGCGAGACAAACACCTCCGAGCCGATATAGCCCGTGCGGGTACCGTAGCGAAGCGCATGCTCCGAGAGGACGCGCTGCTCGCGGCGCAGGGAAAAATAGGCGCCGTAGTTGCCCGCGTCGCCGCTCCAGGTGCTCCAGAACGGGCGAAACGTCTGGTCGTCCCGTTGCCCGTCCGCGCTGGCATAGATTTTTTTCACCGCATAAATCTCATAATCCAGTGGCCGGATGTTATCCACCACCAGATGATATTCATGCTGGCCTTCGCTCAGCTTCTGCCGCGCAGCCACTTTCGGGAACAGGTTGATCACCGGCGTGCAGTGCAGGGCCAGATGGCTGGCGTCCACCACGCGCTCCAGCTGATCGTCGCTCTTGTCGAGCAGAATGAAGATATCAAACGCTTTTTCGTCTTCGCAGCGCTGAATCAGCTTGCCCAGCCCGCTCAGGCTAATAAAGCGAAAACGTGCAGGGAACGCAAAGTACTCCTGCAACAGGCGATAGCCGTCAAAGTTACGCAGATCGTCCGGGAGCAGCGCCTGATCCGCCTCAAAGCCCTCCTGACGCAGGGCGTCGGACGACAGCAGCTGGCGCCGGGGCTGGCTGTTAACCGTCTGGCAGACGATACCCGCATGGTGCTCCATCACCAGCTCCAGCAGCTTCAGCGCCTCTATGTCCGGGCCGCTTAAGAAGAACTCCAGACGGTCAAAATCCAGATGCCCGAGATGCTGCGGGCCATCGCAGGCAATGCGGATCCGTAACGCGCTGCTGATCCCCCTCTGGCTCAGGCCCAGCTGCGCCAGCGGCAGGTCGGCAGGCACGCCGCCCAGCTCGATGCGGTCGATTTTCAACGGCAGCAGGTTGACCTCGTGCGCCGTGGTGTAGCTACAGGTGACGCCGGTTTTTTTCAGCGCCAGGCTGTCCATCATGGTGCCGCGCGGCACGATAAAGCCTTTGCTCAGGTCGCCGCGGCTGCTGTCGGGCTGAATTTCAGCGATCGCCATCGACGGCGTGGGCGCCAGATAGTTCGGCGCAATCATCTCCAGCATGCGCTGCGAGAAGCGCGGAAATTCCGCGTCCATTTTCATCTGCACGCGGGAGGTCAGGAAGGCAAAGCCTTCCATCAGGCGCTCGATGTACGGATCCGCCACTTCGATGCCGCGCATGCCGAGCCGTCCCGCCACCTTAGGGTAGCGCTCGGCGAACTCCGCGCCCATCTCGCGCAGGTAGGCCAGTTCACGGTTGTAATATTCGAGCAGCTTGCTTTCCATAATTACCCCGCATCCTTCAGTTCAAAATGCCCGTTTTCCAGATCGACGTCCGTGCGAAAGAGAAACTCAAGCGGATACGGCACGCACCACAGGCGGCCCTTGATTTCGATAGACAGAACGTTGTGCAGATCCAGCGACGAGGTATCGGACACGCAGCGAACCTGAAGCCCCTGCGGGAGGATCCGCGGTTCAAAGTTAATAATCGCCTCGGTAAGCTTGCGCTGAATGTCATGCCATTCGATATCGGACATTCTTTTCCCGGCCAGCGGCGCAACGCCGAAGTTAACGACGGAACGACTCACCTGCGTCAGCCCGCTTAAGTCGCTGGAGGCATCGTGGTTGATGGTATTAAACAACCACTGTAAATCCCGCAGCACGTTGCGGCGCAGCGCGGCGTGGGTGATCAGGTTGCTGTTGGCGGACTCGCGTTTCTTTTCCGGATCGTTATCGGTCAGGCGATCCAGCAGCGAGGGCTGCATTTTGTCGCGCGCCCCCACTTTCTCCTGCCTGCTGCGGGACTGCCAGCCGCTGCGCAGCAGATCGCCTTCGCCAGCAGGATTACTCATCAGCACCATCCGCGGCAAACGTCACCAGGCTCAGGGTGAGCAGCGGGCTTTCGCTTTGCTCGCTGAGCCAGGCCTTCTGTCCCATGCCTTCATACAGCGTGCCGTCATCGTCGAGGGGCAGCCATTCGGTGGTACGTCCAAGCCTGACGCTGTCGGGTGCCCCGTCAGTAAACGGATAGCGCGCCGGGATCTGACAAACCTGCTCGGTGCCGTCCGTCAGACGAACCAGCGCATGACGCCATACCAGATCGGTCACGCTGGCCGGAGCCTGAAAGCGGATGGTGTCGATGGCGCAGAACGGCACCCAGAAGTAGCGGCCATTGACCAGGGTTTCACACACCGGCCCCAGGCGGGCATCGCCGTCCATCAGCCACTCGAAGGTGTGCTGTTCGTCATTCTCAAGCGTAAGCTGGCCTGCGCCTGCCGGCGCCTGCTCCAGCGCGGCAAGGCGCAGGGCTTGCGCGCGCTCGCCGCCTTCCGTCAGCGCCTGGGCTAAGATCGCCATCCACGGCCACTGCGCCTCGGGCATCGCCGGGCGCGCCTCTCCCGCAAACACGCGCGCGCGCTGCTGTTCGCCCTGAATGGCCTGCTCCAGCAGCGTGACGGTCGGTTTTGCCTGCGGCTTCAGCGCCAGCCAGCTTTTCAGCTGGGTCAGGGCGCGCGCCCAGTTGCCGCTGAGGATCAAAAACTGCACAAACGCGGCGCGCAGATCGGCATCCGCCGGGCGGGCTTTGATATCAGCTTCCAGGCGAAGCAGCGCGTCGCTAATCGACTCGCCCGCCAGATGTTGATAAAGCGTATTCATAGCCACTCCTTAATTAGCCGCGCGCCATGCGCCTACTGCCGGATCGCGAAGCTGCGGGCGCAGCGTATCAATCAGAACAATGTTCAGCTCCGCGCCTGGTGCAACCCATGCGCTCCAGGTTTTCTTCACCGCCGCAATGCGCGCCTGGGGCCTGGCGTCGTCGCTGGCGATCTCACGGGAGATCTCCACCGCCACCGTGCCGTTGCTCTTCCAGCCGTTCAGGCTGCTGTCGTACGGCAGGATCATCCAGCTCTGGTCGCTGTTCTGGGTGCTGAAGACCATGCGCTCCTTGTTGACGGAGGTGATCAGCGCGTTTTCAGGATCGACACTGTTGTTCAGGCCCATCACCGGGAAGCCGTGAATATAGGTTACCGGGATCGCTTTCTGCGTCCCGTTGCGGTTCTGGGTAACGACCGTGTGGCCGCTGAGCCAGCTGCCGTTGCCGCAGCGGGTGGTGTCGGAGTCCGGGATAAACAGCGCAGGCGCGGAGGCACCGCCCTCCCAGAAGGTGCGCAGGTGGCAACCGTCCTGAAGGGTGAACTCCTGCCACGGGGAGCGATCTGCCGCCACGGTGCGCGTTTCCGGGTTCTGGTCAGGTGGCAGCAGCGCGCCGGAGGTCGCGGGCGCCGTGGCCGCCGTTTCCTGCTGCTTCACTACCAGCGCCCAGTCCTGCGCTTTGGCCGCCGTACCCCGGGCGAGCGTCGCCCCTTCGGGATCGTTTAGCGTCCAGTTCAGGGTGTTGAGCCTGCTGCACTGGTGCTCCAGCAGCGAGCCCAGGCGCGGCACGAAGTTTTCCAGCACCGAAACCTCTTTCCTGCCGTTGGCCACGATACGCAGCGCAACGTCCGACTTACACCAGCTTTGCGGCGTATTGTCTTTAATGTTGTCGATCCAGATATCCAGCTTCTGCGCAGGAGACTGCACGATGCGGAAGTTTTCAGCCTGTGCGGTGGTCGCCACCGTCAGAAGAGCCAAACCCGATAGCCAAAGTTTCATATCAATCCTTGTGTGTCTAATCAGTTCCGCAGGGAAGAAATTGCGCTGCGTCAGAGAGCGTATGCAGCAAAGTAGTGTCCTGAGGGTTGCCCATCCACACCGCGACGGCGGTATAGTTATCCTGAGCATTGCCCTCCTGTTCGCCATTCTTTTGAATGATTTGGTTCATTAAGGTCAGCCACTCCTGTGGCGTATTGACCATGTGCAGCGACTGCTTCATCTGCTCTTCGCTGACGCCGTGCCAGAAACCGTCGGTGCAGAGTAAAAAGGCATCGCCGTCTTCAACCGCACAACGTCGCTGTAGCTCGCCTCCGGTCCGCCGTTCTCAATGCCCAGCGCCAGATACAGCAGGTTGCTGTTGAGATCGTCGGTCTGGTGCCCGGCGTCCTTCATCTGCTGTACGAGGCTGTGATCGGTCGTGACGTGCCACAGCCAGCCGCGGCGAAACAGGTACAGGCGGCTGTCCCCGGCGTGCGCCCAGTAGGCCAGGCGGTAATCCCTGTCGATAAACAGGCTGACCAGCGTGGTGCCCATCCGGCGGTAGTCCTGTACGGCCTGCTGTTCGCTGAGGATGGTGCGGTTTGCCGTTTGCACGTAGTCACGAATATGCTGCGCGTTCAGGTGCTTATCGCCGTCGAAACGGGAAATGATGCTGTTGCGGGCCAGTTCAGCGGCCACCTCGCCGCCCGGCAGGCCCGCGATGCCGTCACAGACGACAAAGCAGGCTGAACGTTCCCCAATGGTTTCTCCCGTCTGATCCTGGTTGCTGGCGCGCGTCCCCTGGCGGGAGAGAGAAGCCGTTGCGATATTCATTTGTCTTCGGATCCGCTCTGTGAGTCTTTGTACTGATTGACCTCCATGTCATAGGCATGGAGGAAGGCTTCGCCAAACAGGGTATGGAAGTCGTCTTCGATCTCCCCTGCCGTCTCGCCATAGCTGCGTACAAAATAATCCCACAGCGCGGCTTTACGGCTGCCCGGCAGCGCCAGGCGCGACGTCATCCCGTTCTGCTTCGCCTGCTCTTCGAGCTGCTCCGGGTTAAAGGATTGCAGCATGGCGGCAATGATGGCGCGGATACCGGAGATCATCCCCAGCTGGTGCGCCTGTAAATCGATCAGCGCATCGCGCACCGATTTGGTCGGCGGCATAAAGCCAGGCATCGGCGTGCCGAACATCTGAATCAGAACCGTTTTCCCGGTCGGCAGCAGCTTGAACGGGTTGTTGGCATCGTCGAGCACCATGGTCATATCGGCCTTCACGCCGCGCTTGAGGATAGAGCGCGACGAGAGCAGCGCCACGGTTCCCTGGGAGAACATGCCCAGGATCTGGCCCAGCTGACGCATATTTTCCCGATCGAACTGCGGCACCGGCTGCATTTCGCTCAGCCCCATCCCTTCCAGAAGCGCCTCCAGCAGCTCGCCCTGCAGCACCTCGCCCTTCTCGCCGTTCTGCACGGTGGAGGCAGGTGATGCAGCGTTTTTAACCGGGTCGATACGCAGGCGGCCTTTAGGCGCCTGAGCGTTGCTGCGCGCCACGGCCTGCGGCGTTGGCATGGTGAAGCCGGCGTAGTCGGTACGCGCGGGCTCTTCTTCTTCCGCGCGCGGCGCGTCCTGCGGTTCCGGGGCGAAGAGCGGAGAATCGGCAAGGGGATCCGCTTCCGGCTCGGGCTCGGATACCGGCTCTGGCTTCGGCTTCTCGGCCGCGATCTCATCCGGATGCGTTAACGGCGCGCCGCCCATCAGGCCGAGCGGGTCATCATGGCGTGCGGCAGGCGCGCTGGCCGTCCCGCCAAACAGGGCCAGCGGATCGAGTTCATCCGCCGCCTCCTCCTTTGGCTGGGCAGGTTTGCTTTCGTCCGGCTGCACCAGCGCTGAAGGGGTGACATCGTCAAAGATGCTCTCTTTTTTAAACAACGCTTCATCGCTGAACAGCGTGTCCGGGTCAACGTTCTTACGCTCGAGCTTGGGATCGCTGTCGTTGAACATTGCCAGCGGATCTTCGGCGTTGCGCTCCGGGGCCGCAGGCTGGGAAAACGGGTCGTGAGAAGCCGCGGGCTGTGGTTTTGCGCGGTTGCTGGAGATGCTGTCGGAGATGGAGAACTCCTGCATAAGGCTATCCCAGATTTCCGTCGGCACGGCCGTCGGCTCGGCTTTGCCGCGCGGCGCGGCGCTTGCAGGTTTCGGCTGCGGTGCCGGAGCAGGTGTCGCCGCCGGACGCGCCTGCTGCATGCTGGCCGCCATACGGCTTACGGGCTGGGTATCGTGAATCAGTTCGCTGACTTCGATGCGATACTCATCAATACCGAGAATATCCCCATCCTGAAGCTCAACCTGACGCCCACGCTCAAGAGGAATGTCATTTAATACCACGCGGGTAACGCTGCCGCGGTTCGTGACGCGGCATTCGCCGCTGGCGTCGACGTGAACGATGGCCTGCAAACGCGAGATAGTGCGGTCATTGTCCGGCAGCACCAGATTGTTATCCGTACCGCGCCCAATGGTGCCGCCCGGGGCATAAAAATCACAGCTGCTTTGCGGCGGCTGATGACCGGGTTTCGTAGAAATAATCGTGAATCGCATGGCGTATTCCTGCTGGTATGATTAGCGCTCAAACGCTGCCGCTCTCGGAGGTGAAAACGGCGGGGTTTGGGGTTAAGGCATCCTATTCGGTCTGCGTAATCTTAAATTGGCCTGACGCATTTTCTTCGAGCGTGAATCGGGCAGCATAACGAACAGAATCGTTTTTTCCCGAGACTTTCAGGGCGACATCATACTCCCCGGTCTGCCACGCAATACCGCTCCATTGATGACACTGCTGGGTATTCAACGTCACCACAGGGCTATACGTAGATGGCGGTGATATCGTTTTCCATTCATTCCCCGCCCGTTTCATAATGGTGGGCGAATGGCTGGTAACAGGCGCATCTAATCCGGAATTAGCAGGAATTGCGAAGCAGGGTTCGTTGTTTTTTAGCGTAACGGTAAGCGACTGGTATTGTGCTGGATGAGACACGCAGGCACTCGCCATTAACGTAACCGATAATGCACCGAATACTTTTTTCATAACCATGCCCGCCGTTCCTTAGGGTTTTTAATAAACAAAGACAATGCTTGCTGATACTTATCCCTCAGATCTGGTCCGATAATACCTTCAAAACCTGAAATATTGCGAAAATCACCCAAGCCGTAATTTATCAGAAAATAATAATCTGAAATGATTGAAGCCTGCTGCTCCATCCCAAAGTCCGAGAGTTTTTTATCCGGCGGTAACGAGTAATTATAGCTTGCGGCCCAACTGAATGCGCCTCGGGTTCGTACATTCATTCCAATCTGGTGTTGCAGCACATGAACCATTTCATGAATAAACCAGTGTTTATACCGAGGGACTTCCGTGGAGAAATCATCACGGTAATGGGGTTCCCGGAAATAGAGTTCACCATTAGGCGTCATTGCAACATTGTTAGATTGCATATTAAATGGCAGATAGCTTTTATTATGCACTTTTACTTCTGAATATTTTATGGCGTCACCAAACACGGTTCGTGCGTGGGCGATTTCGCCAATAGTCAGAGGACGAGAGCTTCCTTCCTGCAAACTTGCCATACTATCTTCCCTTCCGGTTGATAATGACCGGGGAAAACTCCCCGGCCATACGGGCAATTACGCTTCTTTGTTCTCTTTGATGTTCCAGCCAGCGCTGCTTTCAGCACCTTTACCACCGGCAGTGGTCTGCTCCCAGTACTGCTGTTTCACTTTCGCAGCCTGGAATGCATAGGTCACGCCAACGGTATCGCCGTTGTCGGCACCGGTGTACTGAACGGAAGTCACAAGAACGTCTTCCAGGGTGATGCGGGTATATTCAACCTGCTGACCACCCGCTTTGCAGACGGACAGTTCAACTTTGGTCAGGTGCTTACCGCTTGCGCAGTGTTTCAGGATTGCTGTAGTGGATTTGTCGATCAGAGCGTTAACGTGCAGATCGTTAAAGTTAACTTTACCGGCACCGCCGCCGCCACCAACGCTCATATTACCCGGCTGGGACGCGCCCCAGGAGAAGGAGGTAATATCAGTCCAGCCGGTGTGGTTAGAATCTTTAGATTCGCCCGTAACACCCTCGACCTTCAGAAACATATCAATAGCCATAATATCTACTCTTCGTGGATGAACAATATTGCTTTCGAAAAAGCCCTTATATGGCAAACAGGAAAGCATGGGGCTGAATAAAACCGTCCATATTTTACCTCTGCCTCATATCAAACGACCCGTGTCATTTGACAGTCTTACATTCCCCCTGAATGAACGGAAAGAATGTGAAGTCTTTTACTACTGCGGATTATCCTGAATCCAGGTACGATCAGGATCGCCAATGATGAGCTGCGGAACCAGTTTATTCAGTTCGTCGCTGTGATAAAGACGTAGACAATTTAAGGTTACGCCTTTTACATCAGGTTTGCGCTCCGAGTGGAAACCATTAATTTGGTTTTTATACTTCCCAATAATGGCGTTAACTTTGTCAGTACCGTTTTCAGCATCAAACGGTATCCACTCAATAAATGCACTCGCACTGCGGGCCGCATCAGCAGAAAATTGACTGCCTTTATCTGCCACCTGCGCAAGGCAGCGCGCCAGGACCAAATCTTTTACCACCTGCCGGTATGTTTGCTGCTGATAAAAATCAACGTAAGGGTTGTCACCGCGAGCAGAAAAAGATAAGCAAATGAGCAAAAGAAATACGGTCTTTAGAAACCTGAATATAATTATTTTAATTCCCAAAACCAGATTTCCTGACAGTACGGAAAGCAATCGGAGTTACATATAAACGAATTATTACTCAGAGGCTCAATAAGGTCGATATGACCACCGCCATACCCATCAATTTTATTGAAGAAAACAACACCTTTTCGGCCCAACATTGAGCGTGCACCAGCCTCGCGGTCTTTAAAGATTTCTGCCTTGCCAAACACATGGGATTTATAAAGCTGATCGGCAAGTAATTTTGCGCCAGGCTCGATTGTTTTTCCCTTATAGGGACCGCTCTTTATGGGTAAACGCCCTGTAAATTCAACATTGCATTTTAACAATGCCAGGCTCATTCTTACCGCACAGGTATTTTCGTATGCCGGTTGTTGCTTGATAATCGTCGAATAATCGTAGCCAATTTCTGAAAATACCTGTTCACCCGAGGCAAAACCCGCGCGTGTGTGATTTGAAGAGTAATGCTGACGTTTAAGTTGTTCGTATAATGGTCTCATTTGTCACTCTCCTTTTTTGCACGGGCGTAATTCTTTCATGCCGTCAATGATGATTTTTGAAGCGCGCTCCTCGCCTTGCTGTTTCGATAAGTCCGCAAAACGAGAATAGAGAAACTCATGTATTGTATTTGGCAAAAAAGGCCTGCCCTTGCACCATGCGGTGCCCTCAGACGCGTCGACTACGCCAAGAAGATACATATTTGCCTTAATGCGTTCACGTTCATTCGTTTTCGACAGCCAGGCTTTAGCAAAACGCTCTGCACTCAGATTTAAATCGTACCCTGTTAACAGCGTCGGATCGCGTTGGAAGTTTGATGTGTCATCCTGAGGCAATGCTTCTGCTTGAGGGTATTTGTAATTTCCAGCGTCCGCGCTTGCGAGAGTAGAAACTGCCAGCAAACTGGTCGCGATCAAAAGTATATGTTTCACCATCTATCCTTATTCACTGACAGAAATAAGCTAAGCTCTTCCGCTCAGATGGCCGGCCCCTTCGGGCCGGCAATCGTCATTACGCGTCTTTCGTCTTCAGCGACGGCAGTTTAGATACCAGGCGCAGGGAAACGGTCAAACCTTCCAGCTGGTAGTGCGGACGCAGGAAGAACTTCGCGGCGTAGTAGCCCGGGTTGTCTTCGATCTCCTGCACCTGCACTTCCGCAGCCGCCAGCGGCTTGCGAGACTTGGTCTCCTGGGAGGAGTTAGCCGGGTCGCCGTCCACGTAGTTCATTACCCAGTCGTTCAGCCAGCGCTCCATCTCTTCGCGCTCGCGGAAGGAGCCGATTTTGTCGCGCACGATGCACTTCAGGTAGTGGGCAAAGCGGCAGCAGGCGAACAGGTACGGCAGGCGAGAGGCCAGACGCGCGTTCGCGGTGGCATCCGGATCGTGGTACTCGGCAGGCTTTTGCAGCGACTGCGCGCCGATGAAGGCGGCAAAGTCGGAGTTTTTGCGGTGAACCAGCGGCATAAAGCCGTTTTTCGCCAGCTCGGCTTCGCGACGGTCGCTGATGGCAATTTCGGTCGGGCACTTCATGTCCACGCCGCCGTCATCGCTCGGGAAGGTGTGGCACGGCAGGTTTTCAACCGCCCCGCCGGACTCCACGCCGCGAATAGAGGTGCACCAGCCGTACTCTTTGAAGGAGCGGTTGATGTTGGCCGCCATCGCATAGGCAGCGTTCGCCCAGGAGTAGCTGTTGTGGTTCGCGCCGTCGGTCTGCTCTTCGAAATCGAAGCTGTCGACCGGGTTGGTGCGAATGCCGTACGGCAGACGCGACAGGAAGCGCGGCATCACCAGCCCCAGATAGCGGGCATCTTCAGATTCACGCAGTGAACGCCAGGCGGCGTACTCGGTGTTCTGGAAGATTTTCGTCAGATCGCGCGGGTTGGCCAGCTCCTGCCAGGACTCCATCTGCATCACGCCCGGCGCGGTGCCGGTGATGAACGGACAGTGGGCCGCGGAGCCAATGCGCGCCATCTCGCCCAGCAGCTCAACGTCCTGCGGGCTGTGGTCGAAGTAGTAGTCGCCTACGATGCAGCCAAACGGCTCGCCGCCAAACTGACCGTACTCCTGCTCGTAAATTTTCTTGAAGATCGGGCTCTGGTCCCAGCCCACGCCCTTGTACCGCTTCAGGGTACGGCCCAGCTCCTGCTTGGAGATGCTCATGAAACGGATCTTAAGCATCTCGTCAGTTTCGGTGTTGTTCACCAGGTAGCTCAGCCCGCGCCAGGCGCTCTCCAGCTTCTGGAACTCGTCGTGGTGAATGATCTGATTCACCTGCTGCGACAGCTGCTCGTCAATACCGGCAATCAGGTTCTGAATGGTGCGGTAGGTGTCGTTGGAGAAGGTCACGGTATTTTCCAGCGCCTGCTGCGCCAGCGTTTTTACCGCGCTCTCAACGGCAGAGCGCGCCTGATCGGTTTTCGGGCGGAACTCTTTATTCAGCAGCGCGCTGAACTCGTCCTGGCTGAACGCCTGGCCCGCCTGCTGATCGTGTTGTTGAGTCTGGTTGCTCATCGATTATTCCTCGCTACCTTTCGCACTTTCGTCATTTTTTGGCATCTGGCTCAGGGATTTGAGCAGCGTCGGATCCTGGAGAATTTTGGCGATCAGCTCTTCCGCACCGTTTTTGCCGTCCATGTAGGTCAGCAGGTTAGAGAGCTGGGTGCGCGCTTCCAGCAGCTTGTTCAGCGGCTCTACCTTGCGCGCCACCGCGTCCGGCAGGAAGTCGTCCATGCTGTCAAAGGTCAGATCGACGTTGAGCTTCCCTTCGCCGGTCAGGGTGTTATCCACCTGGAACGCCACGCGCGGCTTCAGCGCCTTCATGCGTTCGTCGAAGTTGTCGATGTCGATTTCCAGGAACTTACGCTCGTCAACGGCTGGCAGGTTTTCCACCGGCTTGCCAACCAGATCGGCCATAACGCCCATCACAAACGGCAGCTGAATTTTACGTTCTGCACCGTAGATCTCTACGTCGTACTCGATCTGCACGCGGGGAGCACGGTTGCGTGCGATGAATTTCTGTCCACTGTTACTCATTGCCATGATGTTCTCCATCAAAGATGCGCGGTGAAGGTGAAACGGCAGACTCCATGCCTGTCGTCATAATGCCAGGACGCGTCATTCGCGGCGTCCAAAGATGTTTTCCAGTTGGTTAACGCCGTCTGGCGCCAGGTCGCGAATAATGTCCATAAAGTTGAGTTCAGACAGCCGCTGCACCCGTTCAATCATGAGCGGTGCGGGATGGCTCGGTTCGTACTGCGCAAAATACTGCTTCGCTTTTTCCAGCATCAGCTGGGCGTCGGCGCGGCTGGTCACCTGCACGCTGCGCCAGTCCGTTACCTGCTGGACAGGCGCAGCGGCAGCCGGCTGCGGCTCCGCGTGCTGTTCAGCCTGCGCCTCGCGGTTCGGCAGCAGCTTGCTGATGTCGGTCACCTGGCAGGCGCTGGCCACCAGCCCGACGGTTTTCAGCAGCTGTTCCATCTCCGGTACGCCGCTTTCTCCGAGATAGCCGGTAAGCAGCTCGCGGATGGCCAGCAGACGCGCGTTGATCTCGATAACCGCCGCGGTGCCGGGCTGGTCGCCGCGGGCCAGCTCGTCAATCAGTCTTGGACGTCCGCCGGGATAGTCCGGGCATTCGGTTTTACTGCCGTCAAGCAGCGCCTGAGCGTCACGCAGCGAAATTTCATCGCCGTTTGAGCGCAGCAGCGAGGCGTTGCGTACCGCGACGGTCAGGTCAGATTTATCGCTCAGCCCGGCGAGGGCGTTAATGCGGTAGAACGGATCGGTCTCGCCATACTCTTCCAGCAGGGGGTAGAGCTGCTCCCAGTATCGAGACAAAGCTTCCTGCACCAGCAGCAGCCCGTCGGCGTAACCAGCGAGCCCGCGGCGACGCGTCCAGGCGTGGGTTAACGCCAGCATGACGCGAAGATCTTTGGTGCGCCCCAGCAGGCTGGTAGCGAGTTTTTCTACGGTGTTCCAGTCGGCGGGCTCCGCCGGAATAATCGTGTCGCCAAACTGCTGCTCGGCTTTGCCCTGGCTTGCCTGCCCCATGGCCTGGAAATCGGCGTCGTACTCCAGGTTTTCCCCGCAGGGGTTTTCAGGGCTTATCGGCGCGAGAAATTCATCGATATTCATAAAGTCCCTGCTTATTCAAACATGGGCGGATAAAGACCGTGGCGGCCCGGTCGGGCGCCGCCTGCCGGATCGAACAGCAGCGTAAACAGCTGCCCGGTGAAGTTCCCGCTGTGTACGTGAGTATAAAGCGGGTAGCCGTCGCAGCGGTTCGTCCACCAGTAGCTGGTCTGACGCAGCGGATCGAAACACTCCGCCGCCTGCGGCCAGCCCAGCGTGTTCTGACCATCGTCCTCATAGCCAATCACGTCCAGAATGTCGGATCGCTTCTGCGGCTCAACCGGCTGCGGCGCCGGGATCGTCATTAGCATTTCATCAAGCTGCGAAGCTGAATAGCCGTTACGCACCGCGTGCAGCCCCAGGCGGCCAAGCTGCTGGTACCAGCCTTCAGCCTGCCCGAGCAGACGGGATGACCATTCGGCCGGGGTAAAGCTCAGCTGAATGCAGACCGGATAGTGGCGACCTACGCTGTCGCGGCCCGGAAGCAGGCAACCCATCTGAATCATCTGGCTGCCGAGCATCGGCGGAACGACAAAGTTCCACACCGGCGCTTTGGTAAACTGGCGCTCGCCGCTGCGCTGCTCTTCCTGTTGCCAGGCCAGCAGGCCGACCTGAAACCAGTGCGACCACTGGCGTTGCAGGGTGTCCGGAAAGCGACGCTGCAAAAAATCTCCGGCGCTGGGCAGTTTGCCATACCAGCTGTAGCGGTTCATCGCAGGGGTATTCGTCATACGGCTGTCCTTGCGGTTATGGGCATGAGAAACGGGGAAGCGGGAACGGGTTGCGGATGCTGTTCGGCGCAAACTCCAGCGTGACCTGATGTCCGTCGACGCTGAAGGTAGCCTGACGGCTCAGGCTACCTGCGCCAGGGCTGGTGCGCGCCTTGTCGAAAAAGCGGTTGAGCGCCCAGGCGCCGTTGGTTACCAGCGTCGCGGTACTGCCGTTTGCCAGGCCGAGCTGCATACGCACCTGGTTGGTGCCGCCCGGCCCCGGCCAGTTCATGATCTGCACCGCCTGCGGGCCGTGGCTATAGCGCAACAGCTGACCGTCCACGTCCAGGGTGAGGTTCAGAATGGTGTTATCCATCCGCACGGTGCGCACCGTGACCTTAAAGGATGGCGTCGTGGCTCCGTTGGCAAAGAAGGCATCGCGGATGGACTGCGCCTGCTGGAACGGACGCAGCAGCCCTTCGCTGCCCGGGAGCGTTTTGCCGTCGATGCCCGGCATAAAGCGCCAGTTCGCCTGAGTGGTGTCCACTTTATTGGTCAGGTTATCGCGGAAAAAGGTGTCCATCAGCCCGGTTCCCGGGGCAAACATGCGGGCGAGATCGTCCGGCGTCACCTCGGTGCTGGCGCTGCGCACCAGCGGGTAGCGCCCAGCAATCGCCTGACGGCAGAACCCGCCTACCTCCACGTTGATTCGCTTACGCACGTTCTCCAGATCCCGGAGCTGGGTATCGCTGCTGGCACCTACGGCCATATTGCTGAACATGGTTTGTAGCCCGCCCGGAAGACGGCCCGCGCTGGCCTGCAGGCGGCTGATTGCATCTCCGCCCGGGGCAGGCATACCGCTGTTAGCCGCATCCTGAACGGCGGTCAGGTAGCGATAAAGCTCGTCAACCTGCTTGAGAAAATCATCAAAGACGATGGTCTTGCCGCCCTTCTCCAGCGGCTGCGCCAGCTCAATCATTGGGGCAAAGTGGTCGGTCACCAGCTGCTCGGGCGCCTGGTTTACCACCGCGCCCTGGGTTGGGGCATTGTCGTCGTTGCTGAACAGCGCCTCCAGCGTTCGGGTGGCGCGGTTGCTTTGCGCTTCCGCTTTCTGCGCATCTTCAGGTGCCGGAGCCGTGCGCGACAGCGTCAGCACTTTGCTCAGGTTGAGCACCAGACGGCGCAGCGGCGAGTTGGTGCCTGAAAGCAGGCGCGCGGTATTGATGCGCTGGGAGAGATCGGCGCTGTTATTGAGCTGAATGTCCGCGAGGAAGCGATCCCAGTTGACGATAAAGTCGCGCATATAGAGCTGACGCACGGCGTTGTCGATCTGCTCTGTTTATCCTCCTCAGCGCTGGTGGCGCCCAGCACCCAGGCATCGTCTTCGTGCAGGGCGGTGGTGACGCTGTCGATCTGGTCGTTAAAGCTTTTCCAGTAGCCGTCCGGGGTAAAGAGCCCCGGCACGCCTTCGCTCACCGGCTTGCCGCTTTTCCGGGAAAAGACCAGCTCGCTCTGCGGGCCGCCGAGGTCAGAAAGCGAAACCGGCTTCAGGCTCTCGTCACGCTCCAGCAGACGCTTCAGGCGGCCGTAGACGCGGGTAGAGAGCGGCTGCTGGTTGATGAGCGCCCTTTCCCGGGCCACCAGGTCTTCGTCCTGCGCATACGGTGAGGCCTGAATTTTCGGCTCCAGCAGCTGCGTCAGGTGCCACTCCAGCTCCTGGAGCTGCGCCTGCGTAACGTTCTGCGGCAAGTTGCGCTGCAGGTTAAGCATCACCCACGAGTGCAGGAATTTGCCGTCGTAGTGCTTCGGCTGGTAGAGCATCTGGTAGGCTTTCAGCGCCTCATAGCTGTACTCCACGTCGCTGCCGTTGTCGTTACGCAGCCAGGTGGTGATGTGCATCGCGACGGCAGGCAGCAGCAGCTGGTCCAGCGCTTTCTGATAAAGCGACTGGGACGCATCGCTGACGTCATCCCCGCGATAAAGCCCCATCCGGCGGGACACAGGCGGGTCGTTAACGTCAAACGCATCGCTTTTTGGCAGATCCACCAGCCCGTTAAGCAGCGGCAGAAGCGCAAACAGGTCGCGCTGGGGCTGATTTTGCAGCGCCTTGCTCTGCTGCTCCAGCATCGGCACCTTCGCGTCAACCTCTTCCAGATACGCTTTATTTTTGGCGTAGCTGGTCAGCCACAGGCCAGCCAGATCGCCAGCAGGGCCAGCAGCGCCGCATAGCCGGACCACATCACGGCGCGGTTACGCAGTTCCCACCAGCGGTTTTCGCCGGCGATGCCCGCTTCCTGGAAAATCACGTTTTGCAGCAGGTTCTTGATGAAGAAGCTCTGTCCCTTCGCCCCCCGGGATCGGCGCGTCTTTGCTCACCGAATCCCAGCTGTCGCTCTCGCCTCCTTCCGGCAGCGAAAGCGCGCGGTCAGCTCGCCCATCACCCGATCGAACGGCATGCCTTCCTGCGTGCCGCTGGCGAAATAAATGCCGCGCGGAGAAAATTCGGTTTCAAAGTTTGAACGGGCAAAGACCGTGCTCAGGTAGTCTGCCAGCAGCGGGCGCAGCGCGGCGAACTCCTGGGGGAAGAGATACGCTTCGGCGCGCGTTTTTGCGTCGTGCTCCTTAAGCATGGTTTCCGGCAGGCCAGCGTCCAGACGCTGTTGCAGCAGGGAGAACTCCTGCTGGAAGTTCCCCATCAGGTCGTAATCGGCGTGTCGGGTTTGCTCCCACGGCAGCGTAAAGCCCCAGATCTGGTCGCGCTGGGCTTTGTCGTAATCGGCAAACCAGGCGCGGAAGCCTTTGAGCAGGTCAGCCTTGGTGACCATGACGTACACCGGGAAGCGGATACCCAGCTGTTCGTGCAGCTCGGAGAGACGCTGGCGAATGTTCACCGCCTGCTGGCGGAGGGCCTCCGCGGACTGAGACAGCAAATCGGAAATGCTGATGGTGATAATTACGCCGTTAATCGGCTGGCGGCGGCGGTATTTGCGCAGCAGGTTGATGAATTCCAGCCACTCGCCGGCGTCCTGAACCTGCTCGCTCTCCTGGGTGGTGTAGCGGCCAGCGGTATCCAGCAGCACCGCCTCGTTGGTGAACCACCAGTCGCAGTTACGCGTGCCGCCAATGCCGCGCAGGGCGGTTTTACCGAAGCGGTCCGCCAGCGGGAACTGCAACCCGGAGTTGGCCAGCGCGGTGGTTTTACCGGAACCCGGCGCACCAATAATTACGTACCACGGCAGCTGATAGAGATACCTGCGTGCTGAAGCGCTGCGTCCACTGCGCGCCGTGCCCCGCCTTGCTGAAGTGGGCTTTTTTCAGCATCTGGGCGGCTTCGTCGAAGCGCCCGGCCAGGATCTGCTCCTCGCTGTTCAGTCGCTTCTGCGGATCGGCCGCTTCCGGGCTGGTGGTGTTTTCGTTGAGCTTGTCCATCAGCTTGCGGTTCAGCCAGGCGTTATACAGCCGCGGCAGAATGTGGCTCTGGGCCCAAATCAGGTAGACCACCGCAATGCTGATGACGCGGTTTTGTTCAGATTCGAGGGGGCGGGTATCGACGATGGACAACAGCGGGCCAATCATCCAGATCACCGCCGCGAGCGCCGTTACGCCGAGGAAGCTCCACAGAATGCGAT
The DNA here is from genome assembly GCA_951848785.1 of Callosobruchus maculatus. Lineage (NCBI taxonomy): Eukaryota > Metazoa > Arthropoda > Insecta > Coleoptera > Chrysomelidae > Callosobruchus > Callosobruchus maculatus. The sequence goes on along the minus strand of CATOUR010000864.1, from coordinate 12,207 downwards.
TGGTCAGTATGGAAAGAAGAGTAGTCAGCATCCTTAGTTTCCTTGCGGCAATCCGTTCAGCTCGGCCTGCGTATTTTCAGGCGACACCAGCAGAGTGATCTCTACGCGGCGGTTACGGGCGCGATTTTCAGGCGTAGTGTTTGGCGCTACCGGGTTGATCTCGCCTCGCCCTTCGGCTTTCACGCGTTCTGGCTGCGAGAGGCTGCCCTGCAGCTGTTTTTGCACCGAGCGGGCGCGCTCAAGCGAGAGTTCATAGTTGGAGGCGAAGCGAGCACTGCGGATCGGCACGTTGTCGCTGTAGCCCACCACCAGAATCTTGCCGCTGACGTTATTCATCGCCTGGGCGATGCGGTCAATCACCGGCTCATAGCGATCGCGTACCACCGTTGAGGCAGAGGCAAACAGTCCGTCTCCTTTGAGGATCACCACGCTGCGGTCCGCCTCATCCTTAACGGCCACCAGGCCGGCTTCAATTTCCGGCTTCAGGAAACCACGCAGGTTCAGCACCGCCGGAAGCTGGCGCGCGGGCTGCTGGATGGTGGTTTCAGGCAGCTGAGACTGGTAAATCTTCGCCAGCACCGGGCTGGTGTTATCACCCAGACGCCAGTTGAGAACGATATAGAACAGGCAGGCGATAAAGCCGACCAGCGCCACGCACGCCCACAGGGGGATCATCGGACGCCAGAGCTTACGCAGTACCGGACGATCTTCCGGGTGGGGCGAAAGCGGCGGCGGGTAGCTGCCGCGCACGCCACGGATCATCTGCCACAGGCGCTGTTTGATGGTTTCAAGCTGGGTGCGGCCATTGTCCAGCACGCGGTAGCGCCCTTCAAAGCCAAGCAGCAGACAGTAGTTGATCATCTCCAGCAGCAGAATGTGCTCGCGCGGGTTTTGCGACAGGCGTGCCAGCAGCTGGAAGAACTCTCTCGCCGCCCCAGGTTTCGTTATGAAACGTTACCAGCAGGCCATTGCTTGACCAGACGCCGCTGCTGCCCCCATGGCGTCAGGGCGGCCGCTTCATCCAGCGCCGTACAGAGGCAATAGCGCGCGCCGACGATCACCTCATAGGGCAACCCCCGCCTGCTGGCACCGCACTTCGAAACGGCGAATCTCATCAATCAGGCGCTGGCGCAGCCCAACCTGGTCGTCGTGGGAAACCGAATGACGGATTTGCGATCGCGTTGAGCAGCGGATTGGCGGCCGCCACCAGCTGATTATTGCCACTGGCTCCGGTAAACACGGCATCACTGCCGGTATCCTGTCGTTCCTGCATATTAAGCGCTCGCTTTATTATTCTGTCGGGCTACGGATGGCCCAGAACTCCATATCGAGGACCCGGGAATTTTCCCCTGCAAGTTGCAGAGCGAATGCGCCGGACTTGTCCATCTCGTGCCACAGCTCGCTGCCCTCTCCAGCTCGAAATAGCTGTAGCCCGCATGCCACGGGATCTGCGGCGGGGCAACGGGCATTGCGCGGAGCATAATGCCCGGCAGCTGGAGCTGTACCAGATCGCGAATTTTCGAGACCGGCGCTACCTTCATCTGGGCAGGGAAATGGGTTTGCAGGTGTTCACCAGGCACGTTGGCTTTGACCGCCAGCACGAAGCCAAACTCCCGTACCATGCTGGTTTCCGGCACGGTGGCGATATTCAGCCCGTGGGAACGCTCGTGCAGCGGCAGCTGAATGGCGTGGTCTTCCATCACCAGCGACAGCCCCTGGCGCAGCATCAGCATCAGCTTGCTGAAGCAGGACGGCAAGATCGTCATGATCGTATACCGGCAGAACGCTCTCGGCGGTGCGCTTCGGTGTCCAGGGTGCGAGCTCCGTCGCAAAACGGCAGCCAGCTGCGCCAGAGCCCTTCCGGATGAAGCAGCGGCAAGCGTTTTAAGATGCGACACGTCTCCCAGATGACGGTTGATCAGCGAAAGCAGCGTATAATTCAATCATCTCAGAGGTGTTAAAACGGCCCGGCTGGCGCAGGCGCCCCCCAATCTGCTGGCTACGCTGGACCAGCAAACCGTGCAGATTCGATTGATCATGCCGTAGAGCTGGGGGGCTGTTATTGGCGTTCAGCATCGGCGGGATGTAGCTGTTATCGAGCCGCACGAGATTGTCGTTGCGTTTTCGGTCACGAACGCCACGCCGATGGCGGTCCACTCTGCCGTCAGATCTTTCTCCAGCATCAGCGTCAGGCGCAGACGGCCAAACTGAACCGTCGCCTCCCCCCACCGCCATGGCGTTATCGTCTTCCACCTCCGTGCTTGTTCAAAGGTAATAAAACGCGCCAGTGAAGCCTGCTCCTCGCTGAAGATCACCCTCTTCGCGGCCGCCGCGACGAACCGGCAGCGCAAGCACCACCTTTTCATTGGTGAGATTATCCGGATCTTGAGCGGAGCCGGTCCGTTACGATCGCTGCGAACCTGGAAAAACGTGCCGTCAGGCAGCAGGCCGCTGCAGTAGCTCAGGGCGATGCAGCCTGACGCAGCATCGCCTCGTCCAGCTCAAGGTCGAGAAAGCCCCAGAGATACGATCGCTGCAATGCCCCCCACTCACGAACGTGGTTGAGCAGGTAACTCTTCTGCCCGCTGAAAATGGTGCGGACGCAGGAACATACCTTCGGTCCAGACGACCTTTTCTGCTTTTCGTCATGATGATCTCTTTCCTGTTATGTAGGCCGTTACTGGCTGATGACCCGGATTCCATTTACGTCAAGAAAGACGCTGGCCTGAAGTTCATCTGCGGACCATTTCCAGAACTGGTAAATCGCGTTTTCGCCGGGAACAGGCAAAGGGAGTGAGACGCGCCATTTTTTTCCGTCCAGCGCCTGATATTCCGCCATCACGCCGATATAGCGCGCTTCCGGTGAGCTTTGTCCGCTCAGGGTTTTCGAAAGCTGGCCCGGCATCAGGAAGAATACATCGCTGTTCAGCAGATTCGCGCCAAGCGTGGCTGACGCGTTGTTCTGCAGGGAATAGAAGTCGCTGGACATGAAATCCGCATCGGATTTCAGCAGCAACACTCTGACCTTAAGCGCGCAGAATCATTGATTTGAGGATGAGCCTGAAACTGCAGATTGTAGCGGGAGGGGTCGCTGTGTGAAGACGACGTACAACCACCGATCTGAGCGAAAATCACCGCCAGAAATGCGAACTCACATCAGATGTAATTTTTTATTATTCATAAAAATACGCTCTTGAAACCCGTTTAGTTCAGGATCCACGTACCGTTCGCGCTGTCTTTGCAGGCTTTGCTGTTGCCATCGACGTCAACACAGGTGGCTTTTTTCCGCGCTTTAGGACGCAGTGCCTGTTTACGCACGGTGGCCTCGTACTGGTCAGCCTTGATTACGGCACGCATCGGCACGTAAACCAATCAGCTGTTCATTCCCTTCATCGGCCAGCGCCATCCCAGAAATGTTCAACCAGACCCAGCACAACATAGGTTTTGCCGGTTTCAAGGGTACGGATCACTTTTCCGCCGTAATCAGGACGGCTCATCAGGGACGCCGGATACATGGCACGATACGGTTCATTCACCTGGGTGAACTCCGCCGGAGGGGTAACGGCATGACGGTGCGTCAGCGTGACGCCGTTAACCTGGCTGGTGACGATCGTATCGTCGGTGATCGCTGGTTTCTGCGGCGCCTTACAGCCCGCCACCGCCATAACAAACAGAAGTGATAACAATACGCGCAGTTTCATATGCATTTCCGTAGCGATATTTAGAGGATGAAGAGAGGGGATAAAATTTGACTTAGGTGCTATTGGTTAAAATAGTCAGGATATTTTCGGCATGTAACTATTTAAGGGCATAGCTACCGCACGAGCCTAACAGAAATAGGCCCAACGCGTTCCTGACATATTTTGACAAACGGTAGACTAGTTTACATGAGCTTGTCATCAATTCAATATTTCCCGCCTGCTTAACGGCGTTTAATGATACGCCCAATGCATTATAGGATTAATCTCATAAAAAAAGAGAACTTAGCTGAAATTGTTTTTTTTCGTAAGAAAAAATCCACCAACTAATTGATTAAAAAGACATATCCTGCAAAAGAGAACCGCTATCATTAACGTAACCACCCTATTAGCGCCACTACCATATTTAGTAGATTTTCATTTTTTCTGTGCGCCGTGGGATATATTTAGGATTATTTCTTTGTTGCATTCTGAAGGTATCTTTCACACAACAGGAGCTACGCCCATTAACAAAAAGAGGGGATAAAAAAGGAGTAAAGTTAATTTCGCAATGCGAAATAATGCCGCGGCTTTTATCTTTTTGGGTTAACTTTTGGTCGTTAACAATTAAGTCCCGCTACATCTTTTTGTTCTATTATTGCTCAACCGCATGCCCCCTCCCTCCAGGAAGCGGGAATTTAAGGGGCATCGGCATTGCGTCGCTCAAAGAATGCTTTACCGTTACTACATATCTCTATAAAATCTGAGTAACATCTTTCTGGTTACTCCTTCACCCGTGCACGCTTAACTCTCGCCTCCTCCTCCGCCCCGGCGGGCCTTCACCAGCGTGAAGCTAAAGCTCACTTCCGTATGCGGCTCATGTATATCCCTCTCGCGGGCAAGCGTGCTGTCGGTGACTTTCACCGGATCGGCAATCAGCTCCTCACGGGTGGCAAAGGCAAAGTCATCCCACAGGTACCGATCGCCGTTAAGGTTGATCTGCGTGGTGAGATGTTTAAAGCCCGGCGCGAGACAAAGAAATGAATATGCGCCGGGCGGTTGCCGTGACGGCCCAGCTCGTTCAGCAGCTTCTGCGTCGGACCATCGGGCGGGCAGCCGTAGCCACAGGGAACAATGCTGCGCACCGCGTAGCTGCCATCGGCAGCCGTTTTTTACCCGGCGGCGGAGGTTATATTCAGGCTGCGACGGGTCAAAGAAGGAGTAGCCCCCGTGCGTGTTGGCGTGCCAGATATCGACAATCGCCCCTGCGACCGGTTCACCGTCAATATCGGTCACGGTGCCGTGCAGCCACATGGCTTCTGCCCGCTCGCTGCCGTCGTCCATGCGTGCAAAATGGTCGCTCAGCGGCGCGTTCGCGACGTACAGCGGCCCTTCAATGGTGCGCGGCGTCCCCGCGCGGCTGACGGTCGCGGCCTCTTTTTCATCGGCGCGCATGTCGAGGTAGTGTTCCAGCCCCAGCCCTGCGGCCAGCAGCGCCGCCTCTTTACGCTCGCCGAGCTCGTTCAGGTAGTTTACGGCGATCCAGAATTCTTCGTCGCTGATGTCGAAGGTTTTAATGGTATGGCACAGATCGTGCAGCAGCTGATGAATATACGCGCTTAACGCGCTCGTTGCCGCCGTCGGTATTGAGGCCGCTGCTGATGGCAAGTAAGGTCTCAAGCTCTGACTGCTGGGAAGGGTTTTTAGACATTGCGGGTTCCTCATTATCGTAGGGTATTTACCGTTTATCGTTATCAATTGACGATGGATGGCCGCAGAGCGGCTGAACGCTTATTGCCATGTACGGATAGAGCGGCAGCGCCGTTAACAGGGCGTGCAGCTCCTCGTTGTCCTTAACGTCAAAGATGCTCACGTTGGCGTACTACCCCACTACCCGCCAGATGTGCAGCCATTTGCCTTCACGCTGGAGCCGCTGCGAGTAGGCTTTCTCTTTTGCTTTAATCTCATCCGCCTGCACCTGCGGGAGTGAAGCCGGGATGTTGACCGTCATTTCTACTTTGAACAGCATATGAACTCCTTACTGGCGCGCGTAGTGGCGTAATTTATCGTCGTCGACCCTCAATGCCCAGGCCTGGTCCGTCCGGCAGCGTTACCTGCCCGTCGCTGAACGCCAGCGCGCGTACAACGACATCATCTTTAAGAAGCAGCGGGCCGAACATCTCGGTGCCCCACTGCATCTGAACCGTCGACCAGGCATGCAGGGAGGCGACCGTGCCGATCGTTCCTTCCAGCATGGTGCCGCCGTAAAGCGCAATGCCCGCCGCCTGCGCTACGCTTGCCAGCTTCAGCGCCTGAGCCGGGCCGCCCGCCTTGGCGATCTTGAGGGCAAACGCCCCGCTAAAGCCGCCGTTCGCCAGGGTAAAACCGTCATGGCCGGTTGCCACCGCCTCATCCGCAAGAACCGGCACCTCGAAGCGCTGGCTCAGGGCAATGAGCCCCTGCCGGTCCCACTGCGCAACGGGCTGCTCCACCAGGTCTATTCCCCCGTCCTGCAACAGGCGCATACCTTTTATGGCGGTCGCCAGATCCCAGGCCTGGTTGACGTCGACCCGGATGCTGACCTCATCCCCGAGCGCGGACCTGATCGCCAGCGCATGGCGGACATCGGTCATCAGATCGCGCGCGCCAATCTTCAGCTTGAAGGCACGGTGTCGCCCTGCCGCCAGCAGGCGTCTGCCCTCTTCAATGTCTTGCCCGGTATCCCCGCTCGCCAGCGTCCAGAGCACCGGCAGCCGCCTGCTCAGCGCGCCACCCAGCAGCGTGCTGACGGATACGCCCAGCGTTTTGCCCTGCGCGTCAAGAAACGCCGTTTCGAGGGCCGATTTCGCAAAGGTGTTGCCCTTCACGCTGGCATTCATGGCCTGCGCCAGCGCCGCCGGGCCGCTGAAGGTTTTGCCGCACAGCAGCGGCGCGAGATAGGTGTCGATGGCTGACCTGATCCCCTCCGGGCTTTCGGCGCCGTAGCTCAGGCCGCCGATGGTGGTCGCTTCGCCCCAGCCGACCACGCCCCGGTCGCAGGTCATACGCACCAGGGCCAGCGTCTGGCAGCCCATCGTCGCCATCGACAGCCTGTGTGGACGAATCGTCGGAATATCCACCAGCCAGCAGGCGATGGACTCAATCGTGATGCTCATGCGGAACTCCTGCGGTTAAAAAAGTGATGAGATGCTGATTGAACGCCTGAGCACAGGCCGTACTGGAGAGGTGTGAGGCGGGTAAGGCCAGGTATTGCGCGTCCGGGGCGGTCTCCACCAGCCATCGTGCGTCGCGGGTCGTTGTCACCGGATCGTGTTCCCCGGCAATCACCAGCATCGGGCGCGGCATGAACTGTACGTCGTCACGCAGGTCGGCATATGCCAGCGCCTCGCAGCAGGCGGCATAGCCCTCCGCAGGCGTATCTGTAAGCCCGGCGATCAGCTCCGCCACTACCCTCCGGATGCGCCTGGCAAAAGTCAGGCGTGAACCAGCGGTCGGCTGCCGTGGCCGCGACGGGCGCCATTCCCTGCTCGCGTACCAGAGCCGCACGCTGTAGCCCACCCCGCCGTTTCACCAATTCTGGCGGCGGTGTTTGCCACCACCAGGCGGTGAAAACGTTCCGGGGCGTGGCGGTTCAGCCACAGGCCCGTCATTCCGCCCAGGGAGATCCCGCAGAAGCAGGCTTTCTCAACGCCCAGGCGATCCAGCAGAGCGATCGCGTCCTGGCCCGCGGAGGCGAGGCTTACCGGCCCCCGCGGCAGGGGCGAGCGCCCGTGGCCGCGCGTGTTGTAGCGCAGCACGCGAAAATGCCGCGTCAGGGCGGGAAGCTGCGCCTGCCACATTCCATAGGTCGTGCCGAGTGAATTAGAGAGCACCAGCAGCGGCGCATTGGCCGGTCCATCCAGTCGAAATTCAAGATCCATAGCGTTTTCCTCAGGCCGTGGCGTCTTCACCGCGTAGCGCAAACGTCAGCCCGACGGGCGTGACGGACTGCAAATAGTCCCGGGGTGACGTCGCCAAACAGCTCGCGCACCACGATGCCGCCGTCGGTAATATCCATCACCGCCATATCGGTGTAGATCCGGTCGATGCAGGCCACACCGGTCAGCGGACAGGTGCAGGCTTTGACGATTTTGCACTCGCCTCTTTGGTCAGATGTTCGGTCATCACAAACACCTTTTTGGCGCCAATCGCCAGATCCATCGCCCCACCGACCGCCGGGATCGACGACGGCTCCCCGGTGCTCCAGTTAGCCAAATCGCCGCGCTCGGAAACCTGATACGCCCCCAGCACGCAGATATCGAGATGGCCGCCGCGCATCATGGTGAACGAGTCGCCGTGGTGGAAATAGCAGCCGCCCGCCAGCAACGTCACCGGCTGTTTACCGGCGTTAATGAGCTCCGCATCCTCCAGTCCTGCCCGGGGCGCCGGCCCCATGCCGAGAATGCCGTTTTCACTGTGCAGGACGATCTCACGATCGGCTGGCAGGTAATTGGCGATGCGGGTCGGCATGCCGATACCGAGGTTGACGTACGCCCCTTCGGGAATATCGTCGGCAATACGCTGCGCCAGCTGCTGGGGGGTAAGCGTAATCATGCGGACTCCTTAAGCGCTGCCGCCACCCGGACCACGCGCTGCACGAAGATCCCCGGCGTGACCACCGCTTCTGGATCCAGCTCTCCCAGCGCCACCGTCTCGCTCACCTGCGCGATGGTGCAGGCGGCGGCGGTGGCCATAATCGGCCCGAAGTTGCGCCCGGTTTTGTCAAACGTCAGGTTGCCCCAGCGGTCGGCCTTCAGCGCCTTAATCAGCGCGAAATCGGCCTTCAGCGGCGTTTCAAACACGTAATCTTTTCCGTCGATGCGACGCGTCTCTTTGCCTTTAGCCAGGTCGGTACCGAAGCCGGTGGGTGTGAAGATCCCGCCCAGCCCCGCGCCTCCCGCCTGAATGCGCGCCGCAAGGTTGCCCTGCGGCACCAGCTCCAGCTCAACCTCTCCGCGTCGGTAGAGATCGTCGAACACCCAGGAGTCCGCCTGACGCGGGAACGAGCAGATCACCTTCCTGACGCACCCGGCCTTCAGCAGCGCCGCCAGACCGTAATCGCCGTTGCCCGCGTTGTTGCTGATGAGCGTCAGCGCGCGCGGCCGTCGGCGAATGAGGGCATCCAGCAGCTCTGCGGGCTGTCCCGCCGGGCCAAATCCGCCGACCATCACCACCCGCGCCGTCAAAAACGTCAGCAACCGCGTGGTCGGTATCGGCCATCCGTTTATCAATCATTCTGTCACCTCTTGTTTTGCCGGCAGGGTGCGCAGCGCGAACCACGCCAGAATCGCGTAGAGCATCAGCAGCAGGGAAACCGGCCAGTAGGAGTCAAATTCAATCAGCAGCGCTACCGCCAGCATCGGCCCTAAACCCCCGGAGAAGATCGACCCAACCTCGTGCCCGAGCGCCAGACCGGAGTAGCGCACGCGGACCGGGAAGAGATCGCTCATGATGCAGGGCTGGGTACCAATCATCGCTCCGTGGCAGAACGGCAGACCGAGAAACATGCCGAGCAGGATCCAGCCATAGCTGCCGGTAGACAGCAGCCAGAAGAACGGGAACGCCATCACCAGCAGGCCAATAACGCCGACGTAATACACCGGCTTAAGGCGATGCGATCCGAGAGCGCGCCCCAGAACAGAATCGAGAAAAACTCCACCAGCATTGCCAGCGTCACGGCGCTGATGATGTCCCCGGTGCTGATACCAATGTGTCTGGCGTAGACCACCGAGAAGGTAAAGAAGATGTAGGACGCGCCGTTTTCCCGGCAGGCGCAGGGCAATCGCCTGCAACAGCGCTTTGGGGTGATCGCGCATCAGCACCAGCAGCGGAATTTTCTCGTGCTTCTCTTCCGGCTTCGCCTGGGTGAACGCCTTGCTTTCGCGGATGTTTTTACGGATATACACGCCGACTAAAAAGATGACGATGCTCAGCAGGAACGGCACGCGCCAGCCCCAGCGCATAAAGTCCGCTTCCGGCAGCTTCTGCACCAGATAAAAGGCAAACGCCGAGAGAACGAACCCGCCGGAGACCCCCCATCTGGCTCCAGGCGGTGTAGTAGCCGCGACGGGATGCCGGCGCGTTTTCACTCAGCATTAATACGCCCCCCGCCCCACTCGCCGCCCGAGGCCACGCCCTGTAAAAAGCGCAGGATGATGAGCGTCAGCGGTGCCCAAATCCCCAACTGCGCGTAGGTGGGCAGCAGGCCGATAACGAAGGTGGTCGCCCCCATCAGCGTTAAGGTCATGATCAGGGTCATCTTGCGGCTGTATCTGTCCCCCAGGTGCCCGAAGAGGATCCCGCCCAGCGGTCGCGCCAGAAAGCCGACCGCGAAACCGGAAAACGCCAGCAGCGTGCCCTGCAGGGGATCGCCTCCCACCGGAAAGAACAGCGGGCCAAACACCAGAGCCGCCGCGGTGCCGTAGAGGAAAAAGTCATACCATTCCAGCGCGTTGCCCAGCACGGACGCGATCACCAGCTTACGCATCTGGTTTGTATCCTGGCTCACGTCGGTCGTGATTTTTTGTTCTGTTACGACATTGCTCATTACGCATTACCCCTGTTGGCGGGAAAAATGGCTAGGCCTCAACGTCGTGCCCGACGGCATGGTAACGACGGTTGAAGTAAACCAGCCCGCGAGGCTGGTCGCTGATGCGGATCGCCTGCACCTGGCAGTAAAAGACCGAGTGGCTGCCCACCTCGTGGCAGTCGGCGATCCGGCAGTCGAAGCTGGCAACGGATGAACTCAGCACCGGCGCCCCGCTGCTCATCACCTGCCAGCTGTCGTGCATGAAGCGCTCTTCAGACCGCAGGCTGGCGTTGGCAAACACGCCGGACAGCGCCTGATGGCTGCTGGAAAGCACGTTCACGCACAGCACGCCGTTGCGGCAGAAATGTTCATGGGCGTATGAGTTGCGGTTCATGCAGACCAGCAGCGTCGGCGGCTGGTCGGTCACGCTACAGACCGCCGAGGCGGTGAAGCCAAATTTGCCCGCCGGGCCGTCGGTGGTGATCACCGACACGGCGCTGCCGAGCTGGGCCATTGCGTTACGAAATTCAGTTTGCAGCGTCATGGTTTTCTTCCTTACAAATCGATGACTAAACGACCGCATCTCGCGCGGGAGCAGCACAGCAGAATCTGGTCGCCATCCGCCTTCTCTTCATCGGTGAGGTAGTGGTCCCGGTGGTCCGGCTCGCCTTCGAGGACGTCCGTCAGGCAACTGCCGCAGATTCCCCTGTTTACAGGAGACGTTGACCTTCAGCCCGGCCTGCGCCAGCGCCTCGACGATGGTCTGATTTTCCAGCACGGTCACGGTGATGCCGCTGGCGGCCGCGACAACGTCAAACGCCTCGCCTGCGGTGGCGACGTCGGCGCTAAAGCACTCCTGGTGGATCCGATCCGGGGAGACCCCCTGCGCTAGCGCCTCCGCCTTGACCGCCTCCATCAGGCGCGAAGGGCCGCAGACGTAAACGTGGGTATCCGGCGGCACGTCGCCCAGCACCGCCGCCAGATCCAGGCGCCGTTCATCGCTGAAGTGCAGATGCGGCGCATACGCCGAGGCTTCGAGCTGCGCCGCAAAAGCCGCCTGCTTGCGGGATCGCGCGCAGTAGTGCAGCGCGAACGATCGTCCGGCGGCGTGCAGTTCGGCGGCCATCGCCAGCAACGGCGTGAATGCCGATCCCGCCGCCAATCAGCAGGCTGTGCGCCGCGCAGCCGTCGAGGGCAATCAGGTTGCGCGGCTCGCTGGCGGTCACCAGGTCCCCTTCTTTCAGCGCGTGAACGGCCAGCGAGCCGCCCTTCGACTGCCCCTCTTTCAGAATGCCCAGCTGATAGTGGTGCCGGTCCTGCGGATCGCCGCACAGGGAGTACGGTCGAATCAGATCTTCGGCAAGATGCAGGTCGACATGCGCGCCCGCGCTAAACGGCGGCAGCGCTAGCCCTTCAGCATGCGTCAGCGTCAGCAGGACAACCTCCCCCAGCAGCTCGCGCCGTGTAACCCGTAAAGTCAGCATGTTGCCTCCTTAGCGCATAAACAGGCCGCCGTTGATGTCCCAGGTTGCCCCGGTGACAAACGACGCCTGGGGTGATGCCAGCAGCGCCACGGCCTGCGCCACAAACCCCGCCTCACCGAGCCTGCCAACCGGGATGGTTTCCAGCAGCCCGGCCATTTTCGCCTCCGGCACCAGCGCGTGAACGGTGGGCAGATCCATGGGCCCCGGGGCAATGGCGTTGACCGTCACGCCTGATTTCGCCAGTTCCCGGGCAAATATTTTGGTGAGGGTGAGGATGCCGCCTTTAGAGGCCGCGTAGTGCGCCCCCGACGCCGTGCCGCCGTTCTGCCCGGCGAGCGAGGCCAGGTTGATAATCCTTCCGTACCCTTTACCGGCAAAGTAGCGGCCAACGGTCTGACAGCCGATAAAGGTGCCGCGCAGATTGGTGGAGATAACCCGGTCGAACTCGTCGACGTCAATTTCCATCACCGGCGTGGCG